>VOMN01086139.1:0-28570 GCA_014899125.1 Orchestia grillus
CATAGCCTGCTACGAACCTGTCTACATATATACAATGAAAGCCTACTCCTTCTCTATATGTACAGAATATTCATTCCGTCATTGTTCTTTATCTACCCTGTTTTAGCTGTAATAAGCTGCTGCAACTGTTGAAATAAGCACGTTTATACTCTGTATATACTAAAATGAGACTATTTAAAAGTAAAAAAACTAGAGATGATAGAGCAAAACTGTTTACAAATTTAAATTCAACACACCCAACTAGTGTAAAACACCTATTCACATTCTTGCCTTAGACAAAAAATTTCTTTCTGTAAACCAGTGTAATTAGTGGCTTGAATATACTGAGTCATTTCGGTTGAAACAATTCAACTCAAGCTCCGGGAGGCACGAATCGAAAATGAAAACCTCTCTCCTCACCACAATTTATTAGAAAGTGATTCCATATCCAAGACCTCAATATACGTTCACAATAACATGGTCAGTGATATAAATAAATACGTTGTGCACGAGCAACACTAAAAGACAAAAAACTTCGAGTTACGGTAAAATGGAAAAATTGTATGAAATTACACATGCAACCCACCATCTTTGGCATTGCATGACTGCTGCATCAACTTTGTTTCACTTAAATTCGAAACACATTCCGCTTGTAAACGCTTAATTAACAACATCTTTCAGCACAGACGGGTAAAGATTTTAGTTTTTGTCGCTTTTGCCATTAATTTTCGATGAAATTTCCATCCATAGACTTTGATAGCCCCGATTTCTTGAAAGGATCATAAAAACGATAAGGATCTCTAAAGTTCTTTGAATAATTAATACATTAAATGAGCACTATAATGGAGGATTAAGCAAAAAAGTAGAACAATAAATAATATGAAACAAAATAATTATGATAAAAATATTACTGCAGGCTTAGTAATTGTTAAGAATAATGGGAAATTACAAGAAAGCTATCAACATATTTCGCGTTAATGATACAGCCGAGCTTGACATTGTAAGCGTATGTTCACGCAACAAACACACATCATGCAGACAAAAATTAAATAAAATAACTTGTTTGAAAATGCGTGCCTCTACAGGCTTCATGCACGGAAAACAAATCGAGGCGCGTTCCTGCAGCGCTGGAATTAAATACCCTTGGGAAATTTTAACGAAGCAGTCGTCGCACGCCAAATATTAAGAATTAAATTTAAACTTGCAGCGAGATATGCAAAAGGAAATGACATGGTAACTATACAGATAAGGAAGTACAAGTCTGCAGGAGACATGTTAGTCTCAAATAAATACAATTTGAAAACATTTCACTAAGCAGCCTAATAGGTAATATGAAACAATTGCGCCATCAATAAAGGTATATTCTGATTTTCGGCGAAGCCCATGCCAAGACTTGAGTGTTGAGCAAGAAGGTGGATGGTGGTAACATCGGAAACATAAAAGGAAGATTAACCCTCTGACATAAGCATGAAACACGCCGAAAAATGCGCGTCAAAGGGAAACCACCAGATGCAGCCTCTTGTATATAAGGTGTGTCAAAAGGATTACGAAATTTGTAATGAAGATTACTCGAACATGTATTGGTTCAATCCGAAATCATAGACACCAATCATAGATGGACATAAAATGTGAATTTGCCAACTCAGCTCTCGTCCACGTAAAATCGCTAACAAAAATAACTTAATCAAAATTAAGAACTTATGCAGCCAACACCAGAACAATATGTCATAAAATAAATTTCAATGAAACAAGAAACATAAGCGCAATTGTTGATAGTAGGCACTTTTATTATAATAATTGTAAAGAAGCAACAAAATCTGTTTGTGTTCCCCTGTCTAAGCATCAAGAAACACTGAAATGCAAAATGGGAATGAAGTAAAATCTTTCACTTTGCACAAGATAGTAAGAAAGGTCCTCACTCTGAACACCCATGTATCTAAACTATTTTAGGTCTGTCCACAGGCGAAATGTGGAGAAGCTTCTACGTAAATTGAATATTTTTTTCTTTTTTGAGGTGAAATACATTTTTAATTACAATGTCGTGCAACTGAAGAATATGATTCAATGCGTTAAACATTAGTTGAAAACCTAGAACCATGCCAATTTATTCAGCAACGCCTTTGTATTTATTCATATATAAAATTCGGCAACGAAATTGCGCAAAAAAAGATTGACAAGTTAAAGTATTCTCATATGTACATGTCTCACCATGGTAGGAAACAAACGGGAAAAGTTTCTGATAATTTCGATACCTACGTAAAAATTTTTATTGGAAACATCATGAATCACGTTTAGTGAAAGTGTTCGTATCTACTAGTCTACTTGCAGTTCTCTTTAAAATTATGCATAGATCAATTTTTGGGTTAAATTGCATCACAATCGTAATGTATTGTGTATTGAACTCTATAGAGTACTAGAGAACACGTGACCCGTTGGGTGAAATAAAATTGATCAAAATCAAACCGTATCCAGAAATATATCCGATGCAGTTAAGTAGGTATCCAAAATACAGGATTAAATGTAGCATAAATTTCGAATATCTTAGAGCCGACAGACAAACGATTCTGCTCTCTTTCTCATTCCCGTATCCACTTAATTAACCAGAGTCTTAGTATTATATTAATAGATGAGACGTACAATTACGTGAGTATTTATAACGTACAAATTTTCTTAGGGCCGGTTCATGAACACGCAATCCTTCATCAAAGTTTGCCTGTCTATTGACGCACTCACAGACGGTGATATTTCTGCGCCGTGGGTACGAAGAAGGTATGCACATTAAGGGCGACTGCGTATCGCGAGTGGCTCAATCGACTCGCTGTGTCGGACGATATAGTGGGACACCATGGAATAGATTGCTGTCATCTCCAAATATACAGCTGTGCTCACAGAGGCCAGCCAGTGCGGTAGATATGAAAACTTGCACAAGCCTGACGTCAAGTTCGCCGACCAGGAAGTTTCGTATTCGTTCACCAAGTGCCTGAACGCACCCACGTCTGTGCATCGTAATGTATAAATGCTATAAAATCATTTATCGAAGAGAGCTATGGGGAGGACACATGAATGAAACTAGATGTGAAGCACTCCGAAAATACAATAATAGGGATAGTAGTAGTAGTGGTACCATGGTGATAGCAGAGCTTCAGTAACTCAGACTATCTCGCACCGAAAGAGTGGGGACCATTTAGTGTGGACGTAGGAGAACGAGGAATCAACGCACAAGGTGTCTTCCCACACAAGGTCTCCTGCGCATAGAAACAGCAAGTTAAGAAGGAAGAGGAAGAAAAGACAAATAAGAAATAGCGAAGAAGGAATGAAAAAGGAAGGAATCAAGTGAGCACGATTGATAGAAGTCCCGAAGCTGAGGTAGCCTAACGGTCCTCTCCTGGGGCGCTAGTTAATAGGGATAGCAAGTACCCGTATGTTATTTTCAAGCTACGGTTTGAGAGACGTTTGCGAGCTAAGTTTCTCACTCTAAATAATAAACGGACAAAATGTACCTAGCGATTTCAACTCATAACTTTCTAAGAATGCTCGCTCTCGGACTTTTCAGTATATCCAAGAAGAGTTTTAATGAAGAGGATCAAAGAGAAAACTGGTCAGCGGTAGTGATGTACCGAATAATCTGCATCGGCCTCGGCAAGAATAGCACTTTTTGCAGGAATTGGCATCGCCACTCTGTGAATATTGCAGATTCCTTGTCAATTTCTATTATACTCGAAATGCAAATCATTAAGAGGAAAAATGATATTGAATTTATGTTATATTAGTAACATGTACAGAAGTTGAAGCTTATTATCGCCTGCTTGTACGGACATGTACAATTTTCTATCTTTTTCGTGAAGTTAATCACCATGTTGTGAACCCTATCTCGACAGGACAAGGAAGAAAAAGAAAATAAGATACATGTACTCGTATATCATAAAGGGTATGTTATTCCACGGTACGCAACATTCAAAATTCCTCTGAACTACAACAGACATCGTCAACGCCGCCCACATTCCTCGACTCACTCGACACGACATACGGCTTCCCTCAGAAGACATTGAAGTTTGGTCGAAGTTTGAATGACGTATCCACCCCTCTCCACCGAACACATTGATTCTCAAAATCCGTTTATGTGCGTAATCTGGGGTTATATCGATCTAAATTTACTTTAATTAATTTAAATTTAATTGAGGCGTTAAATATAAGACCGTCTCAAACATTCAACAAACGTGATAGAGAAACATGGAACTTCCTCTACTGAGATGAAAATATAAGACCGCCTCTTCAACATTCAGCATCCACCTTCGAGAAATCCCCATCTACATAGGACAAACTAAACATTAAAAGAAGACCGCCTTATCAACATTCTACGTCTTCGTGAATGATAATAGATGCAAAGCATCGGTACGTTCTGCGCAATGCACTGGCGTATCATCAGCGCAGAGCCACGCGAGATCCAGGCCATATATTTGCCGACATTCAGAAAATGACTGACGTCCGGTATGAGTATAAAAGTGATATTTTATTGAGTGTTTTGAACCCATCGACATCTGTGCATCTACGTAAGTTAAGTGCTTTGGTGTACTACAAGTGGTCTTTTGTATTTTCCTAGTTAGCCGCACCCGAGAGTAGCGTAAAAATCAAATACGTCGATTATATTTTGATTTTGTAACAAGATTACATCTCGTTAGCATTTCATATGTTTCAGAAATTTAGCGATCATTATGTGAATAACAGAACTGTGCGATTAAATCGATTTAGAGTTTAGACCTCTTAGCAGTATTACTTAGGTCGTGGTATTACTACTGTGTGGTGCTGACTGACACGTTTTAAATGTTTTAATGTGTGGAAACTTTATTCAAAGTTTAATACAGAAACTTTCCATCGACTCATATCCTTGTATACGTAAAAGCAGCGTAAGGCGTTGAAGACCCTCATGTAATTAGAGTTCCACATTAGGAAGACCAAAATGTCAAGTCACCAAGTATATTCTGAAAATTTGTCATCATACGATTTATATATCAATTAATCAATGTAAGGAATCCCTCCCTAATATCCTGCCTTAAAATTACCGCTTTTGCCTCCTTGCTAAATAGCAAGCAGATTAAAGCGCTATCAGCTGTGTCAAATGTTGCACGAGCACAAACGTGTATATAAACTCGTGTAGTTCTAATAAAACGAATTTTTTAACGAATTAATTTTTAAATAGTACAACAAACATACTCAATCGACTACTTTTGGAGCATACGCATACCCGCTACTTGTTAGGGTTCACGTATGGGAACACTGCTTGGGCAGTTACGGTGATGTCATCAGTCTGTCACGCGTCTGAGGTACCGTGTTACCGTGTCACGCGTCTGAGTTACAGTTACAGTGATAACATACAGTGAATGGTGTTATCATTTTCTTAAAGAGTAATCATTATTGATATTACACGAGTACGCATTAAGATCTGTGTTGATTGAGATGTTAAAGATTCGTTCCTTTTATATTCTTCATCAAACACATTGAGATATTCTTCAGATATTCTTCAATCAAACTGGCCCTGAACACATTTCAATACTACAATAATATGAAAACGGAGTGAATTGAAGATTGCAGCTTCATGTCAAAAGTCATAACGTTAACAAAAGTTGAGGCTGGTACCCCAAGCTTCATTTCATTTTCATGAATGGCTTAGGAATTTTCAGCTATTCATAAAATAACATAATTCGTAGAAATTTGAACACTAAAAGTTTAATAGAAATTATTCGCTAAGCATTATTTAGAAGAAATGAGCGTGTGAGTTGGTATGCGTGTTATCTGGGGTAGACATCGTAGTGCTGTGGGAATAATTTGAAATCATCTTCACGAGCTTATAACTTCTACGTCCATGCAACAGAGAATAAATTGTACGTCTGTTTTTTTATCTATTAAACAAGATACCTGATAATAATTTGCCTTATCTATGCGTACTCTACAGAGCGTCCCACTTATCGTACCGCCTTGATGTTGAACCCATTGGATAGAATTTTATTTTTCAGTGTGGAAGCTTAATTTGAAAAACTTTTAAATGCCATATATTCATTACTGAATAACATTTATTTCTATTTTAATACCATTGGCTCTACTTAATGAAGAATCGGCTTCGGCAAAAAATCGGTATTAACGTCGGTAAAGAATTAAGAATCGGCATCGGTACCCGCATCGGTAAAAAGTTTGGAATCGGCACATCACTAGTTAGCGGATTCGTTCGTAAAATTCACGAATACAGAGCTCTTAGATAAAGTTTGCCAAACAGTTACTATGACTCTTCAGGAACAGTCAATTTAATACAAGATTGTTAGTAAAACGGCTCTCAAAAAGTGTGACATATACCTTGAAAAAAGTGGGTAATAGGGTTTTATGTTTCTTTTTTAAACAATTTTTTTAAGTAAAGAAATGCTAGAAAAATTGAGTAGCACGACATAAATACTGAATGTAAACTTAATCCTCACAACCTTCAAACATACAAGTGAAGTACCATGTTGCTGTCTGGAAAGAATCGTGTTCCAGACGCTCCAAC
Organism: Orchestia grillus; assembly: GCA_014899125.1. Classification (NCBI taxonomy): domain Eukaryota; kingdom Metazoa; phylum Arthropoda; class Malacostraca; order Amphipoda; family Talitridae; genus Orchestia; species Orchestia grillus. The sequence continues at coordinate 6,512 of VOMN01086139.1, forward strand.
AGTGTCAGAAGAAGGGAAAAATTGGGTCATGCTATGAAGGGTTAACGGTTTAACGCCCAACAGATGGAATTTTACACGTGACATAAGAAATTCTATTCATCACTAAGGGGGTATATATATGAATTTTGAGAATAAAATCCAACCTTTTGACTTAACTTGCAGGGGGCAAATCTGTACACAATCAATAGCATTACTTACAATTCAAATTTCAAAAAGAGGATGAAAAAATAGACATGTACGACAAGTAAAATATTAAATCCAAACAGGCACAGCCAAAAATTATGAAGAGGAGCAACAAATAGGATAATAATAAGAGAGAAAAAACTCAGGCTTACTTATGAAAAACGTCCCGATGACTCAGCTACAGCTAAGGTAACCCATTGGGACCAGGGGTCCTGTGCTCAGTGTGGGATCCCCTTCGGGTCCCGACTCCTCGTGACATAGATGGGTTAAGCTAAGAAATAGGGGGTTCTAAAAATAAAAGCCGTTTCAGGAATTCTGCTTAAAAATTTGATTTGATAATCGTATTTTCATTGAATATTAGGCGAGCTTTAAGCCTTCGACATACGCAATGATTGATATGTGCTCGTCAATAATTTCATACCTATTTCCTCCAGAAAACATCATTAAAACTAATAAGTCCGTAATTTTGAACACCAAAAATATTATTATCGTTTACTCATCTCGCATGATTTCAAGCTTGGTCACAATGCTTCCCTCACAGCTGCCAATATCAATAGAGCACGGGAAAAAGGCTCAACAAATGACTAAAAAAGTACGAAGGTGAGTTCAAGAATTGCGCAGTGGTGACGACAGCTTTGAACATTCGGAAGGTACAGGACGGTCATGCGCTCGTGACAATCAATATTCGAAAGCAATTGTTGAGCAAGACTCGCAGCAAAGTGCTAGGAAAATGTTTCAGGAATTTTGTATCAGCATGGTAACTTTTTCAGAATATCTGAAGCAAATTGGTACTTTTGATGAATTCATATTCGTAACTCTTTGCGAACCATTGCGACCAATGTTGAATTCATGCAAAAAACTAAACAAAAGTCTTGTTTTCATGTTCAATATTACAGGCTTATTCGCTTAAATCATAATTTCTTTGTAGGAAATATAGACAAAATTATTATAGAAAATATACAATCATTCAGTATATTGAAGCTGGCCTAAAATACAATGAGAATATCACCATAAAATCAAGTTTCAAGAAAAATTCCCGAAACGGCCTTTATTTTCCATTAACCCAGTTCTACGAGGCTTTGTCTCGTAGAACTGTTACCCCCTGAGAGGAAAGATGTTGAGAAACCATAAAACTAACCATGGAAAACTACAAATAAAACCTATCAAAATGTCAAACAAAAAACTCAGTGTTTCAACAAAAGCTTCAATTGACACCTGAGTTGATTTTCCTTAGATATTTTCCACGAGAGTTCAGAACAGATCCACTGAAATAACGGTAGTACGTACGAAAGTCTTCATCGATGCTAAAAACATATGTCCCAAGTGAAGATGATTGATTACACGGTGGACAGGGGCAAAATAACATAGCCACTAGAAAAATATCAAGAAAAATACATGTTAACTTAATTCGGCATCTCATGGGGTGTAAAACCCCGCAAATGAGGGAAGGCGTTCTGTAAGTGCATAATCAGCAAATATAGAAGACAGAATAGAAGGCAGAATCAGTCAGTATAAAACACCATTTGGCAGCATCGCGCAACATTTGACAGCACCGGTAATTACATTCTTGCCCTAACTTTAAAACTAAAGAGTAGACTTGATACGCTGTGTATGTGCGTGCGTACACTTGTGAGTTAGTAAAGACTGCAATCATATGAAGAAGCGAACAAGTCGTGTGATAGCCTTTATCAGGACAGTCAAGTGTACCACGTTGACAAAAATGTGGTGAAAATAGCTATACGGCAGGGAATTTGTCATGATGAAAAATGATTGAGTCAGAATAAAGCTGAGAAAAGTTCATAACGTTCTGTATGAAACTTCAAAGCCAAGAAACGGCACAAATCTTTAACAAAAAATATTGAGTAAAATATCTTTGTGATTCGTTCTAAATGTTTTTTAATTTGTAGAATTTGATACACTTGTTCTCGAATGTGACTTATTATGATTTTGATTTGTAACGAATTCCGCACCTTCACTCTGTTTAACGGTATCCAATTACTCAATAAAAATTGTTTGTTGATGAATCAGGCCTAGTCTGGCGTAGACGATCAATAACGAGTCGCAAGCTCACGAACGCAAGATAAAATTTCATTTTTTAAATAAAATGTAAGGAATTAGCGAATGAATTCGAAGAGCATTCATTATTGTTGGAAATATACATCACAAATGCAACAGATAGTCAGTGAAAGCCAATTATAAACTAATATATATATATATATATGTGTAAAACAAATGCATTTTATACCGTATCGGACGTGAATTTATTAAGAGAAAATAAATTTTTTCAACTAATCTAGGTATTGTTCCTTTTATTAGGCGTTTATTGATTTCAAACTTCAATTAATTTTTTATGAAATTGCATGTGCCTTCTCAATCTCTCTCTCATAGTGAGTTCGTCCGACTGCAAAATGAGTACAGAAGTTGTGAACGAAGTAACATGAAGCACAGTTTGTGTACCAATAGATATTACTACGAATGAAATTTGTACAAATGTACCTACTACCCATAATGGAAAACAATTAAGTATAAATTTGGATGACGAAACTATTGTATTGTCATCCATAGGATGCTGTGGTGATTATAACAAGCTTGATTTATGCTTTGTTTACTTTGTTTGCTTTGTTTGATTTATTTGTTTGCTTTGTTTGATTTATGCTTTGTTTACTAAATATTACTTGATTTCATGGGGCCATCTCCTAGAAAATTGTTAAATAAAACATTACACCTCTTTTGAGTGTAAGTTTCTGCTGTCCGAAGGTAGAGTCTGGAAATGAACAAATAAGAAAAATTACTTATAAATAGTAAAATTGACTTACCTGCTTAGTAGGTACTCAGCTACGAAGGAATGCAGTTCGTTTGAACGTGCAACACGAACAAATGGATCTTCTACCCGATAGATAGCTACATTATATTAGGCAGAATCGTAATTATCTCAACTTATGACATTTTCCTCGTTATTTCAAGAACACATTTTCCACCCACAGAATCTTGGGCACTCTGAGCTCTAGAGGCCCGACGGAAGAATCGTCTCGGAACTCGTACGACCACTTTCACCCGGCTACGACACCCCGCACACTCGGTGAACTTCAGCGACACCTGGTACGATACCTCAATAAAACCTTTGCACTTTTCACATAGTACGTCTAAAAATGGCACATATTTCTTTCTGAGTCTAAAACATAAATCTTAAGTATATTATTGATTTCACCTCCTGAATAATTTCACAATGTTTCAAGCAAAAAATGGAAACAAAGATGTTAAAACGATTTCCACTAAATTAAAATCACAAAATCCGATAGAACATTATCAGCACTATTATAAACAGAAGTCAAGACGCATCTGAGAATAAAAATCGTGCAAATTATAACTGTAAAGGCAAATCAAAATTACCCGAATTTTCAAAATCATTTAAAGAGATATTTCAAATCTTTTGAAAGAAATTTGTATTTTTCCATGCAGCAGGTCGAGACCGGGTAGTGGCAATAGTACCGAGGCAACTATCCAACAGGCCGAGAATTAAATATTCGGTGCATTTATCACAATGAAGTTCGACTCAAAAACTGATTTTGAAATGAAATAAATATGCTCCCCCGCACATGCAATACATTTGTAGACACCGACTCAAGTGAGCAAGTTCACTAAAATTTTTGATGGTTGCTTCCTTGTATCATAAAGACTTGTGTTTGAATAAATCAAGTATACTCATGAAATTAACACAATTGTAAGACCCTTTTATGAAAAACGAAAGAAAAAAAGGAGTTCTCGTTACTTCTTTAAAAATATGGCTAAACATTCAGTAAAATGAATTTCTTCTGTGTTCTTGATCGTTTGAAGAAATTGGATGCACGGAATGAAAAAAAGGCGGAGCAATGTGACTTTGGAGAAGCAAGCGGTATGTCGTCGAGGTATTAGCTTCTAGGTTGCGCAACAGCAGCGTTAGCAACAAAAGCCGGCGTATTTTGAGCTTTTTAAATTTTGATAAAGAAAAATGAAAGAAGAGTTGAGGATGTTTATCGAAAAATAATTTATGCTCATAAGAAATTCATTTGAACAGTTAATCGCAGCTCTCGAAAAATGTTCTTGTTGACAAAGACACGTCAGTAATTATAAAATTTTAATGCTATACGAATCTAAATTTTCAAAATTCATTATAGTAAAAAGCAAGAACTGTCATACGGCGGAACATTCCACATACAATTATCTAATGGTTTCTACAGTTTTCCACTTATGTACAACGTGTCAACAGCCGCTCTTCTACATGTTTTCGAACTAGGTGCCAACACAATATCTACAACGTTCCACCACGGAAAAATAATCATCACTGTATTGTAAATTTACCAGCAACGCGTCAGTCTACAGAATTTTAAGACCTCAACTCATCTTTCGTAATGAGACCCGATTTGAGTAACTAATGAAGGCAATATCATCCTTCTGAAAGTGTTGATAAAAAGTATTCACTTTTAACTTTAACATTCACTGGTTTCACTTCATACGTATTCTATGCATTCATTCGCTAATTTAAAACATTTCATAATTACCCTCCTGATCTATCGCTGCTGATGACTTTTCGTAAGACTAAGTGATATATTACTGACTATTTATAGTTCTTGGTTTCCTGTTCAAACCCTAAATATTAGAACACTAGCATTGTGAGCTTGATATGAGAATAACGTATCAAATATCCGGCGCGTCAAATATGAAACATTAGTGAATAGAGAATCCTCTCTGTATCATACAAAACGGTAGTACTAATTCAAACCGTTTACATTCAGTATAACAAACTTCATGTTTCACGATGAGCTACTGGTATTATGGTGGATATAATAAGATGAATAAATTTTCCTTTTCTCTCGGACGATGTAGAATATCTAGGCTCATAAAATTACTTTCAGTTCATTAATACTTGCAAGATGTTTCATTTCACGTCATTTTATGCGAGCTCCAAGAGAAAAAGAAATCAGTATCATTAGAAAGTGTCAGTAGTGACGTGGTAAAGTTCGAAATTATGTCATGGTAATTTTAATAGATTGAATGACTTTTAATTCAATTAAACAGAATTCTTCTGACAAAACCTACAAGGCTCGCTGACATACGTTAGGAGCAAATGATTTTTTTGCAGCCCTTTAAAAACCATGAATAAGTTAAGTTAGGATCATTCCATGTGGAGAAACAATTAGGATAAATCGTAGTGAACAAACGTCTTAAAAAATAAATTACTTGCGTTCAGAGCAAAAATTACAATTAATTGTAAGCCTGCGATGAAATAACACGAATTTAATTAAGTTCATCACTAAAATAACGCAAATGAAATTGCAGTAAAACTGAGACAGTTTTCTCCTTACGGAGGGAAAGCACGCGAAATATTCCACACACATGGTTTGAAACAAACATCCAGCCACACATTTTGAGCACAAGTATAGTTATTCACAAAAATCATGAGCGCAGTACGATAAATGGGCTAAAACAAATTATGAATTACTATGAAATATATTGAAGAAAACTACGTCACATATTCATATGGCTCGAAAGATTCTTGATTCAATTATTTTTTCTCAATTTCACGGTTTTGTGATAAAAAAAGGTAGCATTAAATAGGTGATTTTTGAAATTTGCAGTTCATCATGACTAAAAACATTTTTTAAGATTTTATCGATTGACTCACAAGAACGGAAACAATATAACCGTTTATAACGAAGTAAGAAGAAAGATAAGTACATTCATTATGTGACAAATGAAATGGAACTGAGACAGATTTATGGAAAAGTTATACTGAAATCGAGAATAATGAAATTTAAACTGTTATCAATAAAAAATTACTGTAATTTATAATAGACATATCAGTACCTTCGGCTACGCTGAGAAATTTTCATTAATAACCAATGTTACGAACGATAACAAAGACAAAGAATCAGTTCCTATAGTAGTCCTCGACAAAAACGAAAAAAAATTGTGAATAGTTGCCATTTCCCTTAAACTCTATGACAATGATTTTAGAACGTAGATATCTACGCATAGCATGAAAATACGTCAACTTTTGATGAAATAGAACGTATCGGCTACTTAATGCTTGTACAAATGGGATTTATCGATGAGTCACTGTTTCTATGTAAGCTTCCTGGGCAAAAAATTAGTCACTTTTGTTTTCCTAGCTCCTTTCGAGGACCACAATTGTCGGGTGCATCACGCTAGAACTGTCAGTAATTTGCATTACAGCCTTTTGTGATATGTCAGACGTTTAGATTGCCCAGCTAAGTCTCCAGACAAGAACCCAATAAAAAATTTGTGAGATCACCTAGAACGACTAGTCATTCGTCGAAAAGATCGTCCACGTACTGTGGCCGCACTACGAGTTCAGTTGATGCAAGAGTGATTTAAAATCGACCAGGTGTACATTATGACACATGTAAACTCAATGCCGCGCAGAATTGCCGATACCATATTAGTAGCATATGATGAAATTTTTGACCGGAGTGCTGATAAAAAAGTCGCAATACCTGCAGATGCACCGCAACACATCGATGTCATTTAGTAGAAATACCAATTGAAATGGGACAGTTTAGTACATTACTATGCTTCAAGCGATTAAAATAACTGATATTCAGACTACTACGAACGCGTTAATAAGAACTCTAGGAACACATGCAACATATTTGTTGATGGAATGCTTTGAAAAGACACTCACCGACAAAAAAACAATAGAAAATTATCAACATTGTTTTTCAAGGTACATATTTTATACATAGGCGCGAATTAGAGAATGTGAACTTAATTCAAGTTACGAATCATAAGAAAGATAAACCAATTTGTTATACAACACAATCGTAAAGAGCATATATCGATCTGAGAGAAAAATTAGCAAAGTTAGGACAGTGAATTTTACAAAAACTTTATTAAATGTTTAATTTTGCTAAGGTTTTTCCATTGAGACTAACATAGTTGCTTGCATCTGTACTACACGTCTACAATATGCCTAAACCTCGTTCTCTCATATTTTCGTACGCCAATACTTTGCGTTTTAGTATCGACACACTCAATTAAATTCGTGTTAGCATTATAATTTATTTTAATTATTTTACTTATATTAGAACTGAGATTAGCACACAAGTTATCAAATATATAATGCTGGATACTACATTTGTTAAGTGTAAGATTTGTCAGCGTATTACGACCTTATAAGGTGCGTTATAGGTTTTTCTTCTCCACCTTTCCTAAAGAGGAATGAATTTAATATTAATGTTCTAGATGAACGAGCAGTAGATGGGTTCTTTTGAAAAAACTTTATTAAATACGTACAATTTAGACATAAAAAATGCAGGAGGCACAATACAGTGACCTGTCACTTATTTCTGTTTCAAATCAATTTTGCGCCAGTTACATAATGTCAAAAGCTTTCGTGGAATCGCTTATTATAAACCTTCCTTCCGTCCACTTGTACTAGAAAGGTTACGAAGTATACATGCCAAAGACGATTTAAGAATCTATAGAAGTGCGAAGGGTCTAATTCCTAATTGCGTTTCATGAGACTAGTCCCTATAAAAGTCATATTTAATGAGCCCTGACAACGTAAAATTAAACTGATTAGGAAAATCTAGGACTTCTACATTATGGTAATGCAAAAATGCTTCTTTCCGAACAATGGGATACGTTTAACGAAATGTTGCAATCACATCTAAGAGGTGTTATGTAAAAAAGATACACGAGCATTCATTTTTTTGCGCATTAGAACTGCTCTCCACGGAGCCTGTTTTTTTAGTTAAGTATATGTCAATTACGAAATCTGTGAACCTGCCTGATTACTTCACATTTGCTTAGGGTTATCATTGATGATCTAATCGTCTGACCTTCATTCTCTTTTGAATCTACAGGTCAAATAATTTTTTATAGCTCACTGTACTATTTATATAGATACAATGTGTGCCGGTTTATATTTTGATCAACTTTATTTAACCTTGGACACATAAATATGTTAACAAACTTGGTCGAAACCTAACTATGCAGTTCACGTTTTAACTCAGTACTTAAAGTTGCAATGACTATTTCTAGTGATAAGTATGTTCGGTTAGCTTGGCACTGGACGCCCTATGTTCCCACGCCGGGTGCTTTAGGCGTTGTCACGAGACTTCTGCAGCAGAAAACTGTAAATGTGTCAACACTCAGCAAAAAATGAGCCGAGACTGAGGTGTCGCAGAGGTACTCAAAGGGTTAACAATATTTTTTCCCGTTTAAAATTATTTTTGTACTCTCATACAAGGCGAATTGGAAGCTCTTGGGAGTGGTACCATCCAATTCAATGTACCATCAAAGTACAATGATAAATACAACGTAGAGGTAGCCATTCCGCAAATTGCAAATCCATAAATTTACGGACTAACGAAACATTCGTGGATTAGGGGACTTGAAAAATTTGTTAACTTACATTTACGGACAACACTTGTCAAGTAGTTGGTAAATCCTAAAATACGCCGACTAATGGAGAATTTGTGTTTGCTAGGGTAAAGTATCTAAGGTATCAGCGGTCCCAGTGTACAAAACCATGGTTACTGCTGTTTTACTCAAGCTTTCATGTTCACGTATTTCCAGTATTTATTATTTACATAATAGATGCATTACACTGAAGGTATAATCAACCCATAATTGTTGAAAAGTTTTTTAAAATACTTGATATCCACTGAGAACTAGGGTAAACTAAAACTGATTAGAGACTAGGATAGAAGATAGCAAATTTTTTTAAACGTTCGAGTGCAAGGAGATTTGACAAATATTTTTTATATCATTACATTTTATTTTCCAATTAGGTTTCAAACTGCAAAAGAGCTTCCTTTGTCAAGACTGTTGCCGAGGTGCAGGATTTTTGGATTTGCAAGCACAGAAACGCTGTCAATCAAGTTAAAGTCGCCTTCGGCAAAAAACTGCAGGCACCAGCTGTGCCGCTGGAACCCCTACGATTCCTGCATCGGGCTGCTAAACGTGCCGCATGACCAAGATCAGAAGGAAAGATTGGCCCTAGTCCTGTGTAGTCACAACCTGCTTGCCTATTATGATGTTGCCAAAGAGCTGCTGACTCAGTATTGCAAGATAATGAAGCCAGATGTCATCTGTCTAGACACCTTGCAGTCTAAAGACAACGCTTGTATGGGTACTCTGCTACCAAACATAAAGCTTCAAAAGGATCAATTCGAGGTTTTTAAACTGACCGAGCAGTGAACTGACTAAACAAGGGATACTACTAACAAAGTACATAGTCAAAAACACAGACAACTCTACAGCAGCCTTCAGCGAAGGCTTCAATAATACCTGTTTAACAGTGAGAACTTACTAATGGCTACAGCATTTTACTCCCCATCCCCACTTTAAATTGGGTGTTGTTGGCTACTTTAACCATGACATGAAATTCCCAATATGCAAGAGGATTATTCAGGAGTTGAGGTCAAACATTGCCTCAAGAAATCGCAACAACGGCGAAGACTCAGCGTCCTAGACGCAGCTCGATGTTCGTGCTACCCATGATGACCAGTTTTCGTACATGAAGGCACAAGAAAGCACACAACAATAACATCTGAGGATGAGATTTATGAAGACTTAGAAAAAGCTCTGGGGTTTTCGAATAAGATGATCAAGCGAAAAACATGCCCTCTCTCTCAGGACCAGTTTCCCTTCCAGTACTGAGACAGTTGGGTGGACCTGTTCCTGAAATACAACACCCCTGAACCCTCCTCAACGGCTGTAGCGAGGATTTTAATCGTGGGGTCCGACACTTTAAGACCAAGGAGAGCAGTATTATCATCCGAAAACTTGAAACAGTCGGTGTTTGTGAAGGCAAACCTTCACCTTTTGAAAAAAAATGTGGAATTTGGAGGAGTAGGATGAGCCCGTGGAGTAGCAGCTTCTGCATTGACGAATTTAAGTTTTATTTTTTAATAAAAGTTCAATTCAATTCAGTATCTCCTTTGAATTTAGTTGTTTAACCCTGGAATGGTTACATTAAACAAAGTTTATGTAACAGTGAGACTCTAAGTCGTACATCTGTTGAAAAAAATGGAACACAAACTACGGGATGCAAGAAACCCGAGGTTACCATTCCAGGGTTAAAATCACTCGGAAATCTTACCTATTTTCGTTTACACTCTTAGACTTCTGCGGACTTGCATTTACGGACTAACAAAAACACAAAATTTGCGGACTTGCAAGTTTGCTGATCAACAAAATTATGTTGCGGATTTGCGACTTGCGGACTGAAGAAAAATTTGCGAGAGCATATTATACAATACTTAATATTGCCTGTAACATTATCATGAATTCCTACGTTATTTTCAGTTATTTATACGTGCTGCATATATATATAAGTAAAATATTTCTCACATAACTATACCATTTAGTCCAATCATAGCACGAGTGATAATTTAAGTTCACTCGACGTAATTTCGTGACAAACCTTTCTCGGTAGCATTCGCCATAATTTTGAATGTAATAGACTATCGCATGCATTTTTCAAGCCTAAATCATTTGATGACTACATAGTGGCAAGCAGTTCCGCTCTAGTTGAACCCTCGGAGTCTTTTGCTTTTTGAATTTTGCCATTCAGGTCACTCCGCCCTTGGCTGTTTCAGGCCGTGCAATTTGGTGTTTTAACGGGGACATGTTACTTTTATGGCTTGAAGTTTACTACTAATATTCCACTACTCCTAAAGTAAATAAATTGTTATAAATATATTACTGCATACTTGCGTAGAGTGCACTCGACGCATGATATGAGTATATTTTTCCAGCATGCAATTTGTTGGTTGAACATCTTACGTAAGTATGCTTGCTTCTCTTACGAAATTTTTCACTGACCAATAATCGTTGGTACCTAATTGGCGTATATTCATTTCAAATCAAGTCGTTGTCAAATATTATAAGCCCATCGTGTCCAAGAGTCAAGTGGGGAGGTGTATTGACACTAACGACACCAGTGAGGGCCGGCGGCAGCATCTCAGCACATAACACGCTACGGTTGCGGGACATCGCTTCTTTACCCAATTTCATCTGGCAAGAGAGTGAACTGAGGCTTCCTTTCGCTCGTGAGACCTGGCTATCTTTGAATGGCAAACAAGCTCTTGACAAAGAAAAAGATGCAACATCTCTCGACCGGTGAATTCTTTACATAGCCCTGGCAATTATTCCTCATGCCCGTACCTGTACTTGTTAATTTCTCAAATAAATGAAAAATATGCGAGTGCGTCAAACTTAATATACACACACTAAGCTAAAATATATATATATATATAATAAACTCATATAATGAACTAAATAAATGGGAGATCATTTCCCACGGGAGTTAATACTGCATACAAATCCTTGTACAATGTTAAAATGTTGACCAAAATTAATAATATAATGGGATAAATGCCAAAGGTAGCTCATCAAATTATTCAACTTCGGCTTTCACAAAATCTGAACTAGAATTAGTAGAGAAAAACAAAATTAGTTAGATGTTAACATTCGTCCTGATTTTGAACTAGCATTTGATATGCAACATATTGCGTACACTAAGACTCTTTCAATCATAAAGGAATGCGTAGAAAACAGACAAGAGACCAACGCGTGGCAAGGAGTAGGGCTCTTACATTATCTACAGTAAGAATTGGGAATTTTTATCTGAAACTGGTGGACGTGCCCGCCAAAAATGGCGCGACAAATGATGTTAATTTCTCAAGATGCCCGCTTATTTACAGTACTTCTGACATAAAATGTTATTTTCAGTATCACTGATACGGACTGCCTTAGCTGACAGTCTCGTTATTGGTTTAGGAATACGGAGCCGGGAATTTTCTCTTATCTAAATCCTGTTGAGCGTGACAGAGAGGCAGACGGACGGACCAAACAGCCAAGCTAGTAACACTGGACTATTATTATATAGTAGGATAATTTCCGATTCGTGAGGAGCGCATATGCCCGGGTAGGCGTTTTATAAAATTTTAAAGACTCTTACAGGACAGTGAAAGTTCGGCATACTAAATAAATCGTGACTTACATTCGTGAAATTTTCAGAGACGCTCTAAATTATGGATTAGAACATTAAATACTTCAGTAAAACAATTCCAATTCCTAAAAAATGAAAGCGCAAATATGTCAGATTTATAATTCCCAAGAAAGTTCTATTTCTTAGTAATCATAGTAGAATAATACTTTTTTTCACGATTCAATTTACTTGTGTAGAGAAAGCGCGTACACAAAATAAGTGATAATAAGATAGTGAAACACATTCAACACATCGGGGTACTAAGTCCTGACGTTCTGAAAACACTCTAAAGCAAGTAAGTTCAAAAGGGACAGACCACGTGCGAAACTTAATTACTTAGCGCAAAAAGTCTGGGCTGCTGGGACGGCTAGAGCCTCGTAATGAAGTCACTCGACGTGATGGCTAGCCAACATGGCATCCCATTCTATTGAAGACCGCAACATGATAATCCCTCTCTGCCATCTTTTTAAAAAGTACATGAAAGAGAGAAAGTCATAAGGAAGATGAAATTCTACTGCCACTTGCGCACAATGATGTTCGTCGATTCAATCGTTAAGAGTTAATGGCAACTGCCTGTTGAATTAGTTTCAATACAACATAACTATGACAACATGACTAGCCAGGCAAAACTTGAATAAAAGGAATCTATGAAAATTAAAGTAAGTTTCAATTGTCAAGCCTACGACAGTTCTAATGATGGAGGACTCGAAAATGGGATTCGAGCTGGCCTAGATGCGCCAATACTTCAAATAATAATGAGGTCGTACGAAGGCTTTAGGCTAGACGCTCTCTTTTGATTAACAGCTAGATTTCGAGAGACAAAGGAAGAGGGAGAGAAAGAAATTGGTCCCTTAGTAGCAATACGCTCTTCACACGCAAAGGTGACTCTCTGTCACAGAGGAAAAAACACTCTTGAGATTTTACAGAATTTTACACTTCATATATGGATCATTATAAGCTTCCCGGATAAAAAAATTTGTCACCTGCTATTTAATATTGTGTGGAACTTCCACGATCACGAATAGTAGCGGAAATTCTGTGCGGTATAAAGTCTACAGGCATCCTAATGTACACCTTGTTTATTTTAAACCAGCCATACATCGACTGATCTCGTAATGCGACCACAATACGTGGACGATCTTCTCGACGTCTAACTTTGTCGTTCTAGGGGGTTCTATAAATTTTGTATTGGGTTAATGTCTGGGGACAATCTTAATGTGTGACGGATCCAAAATTACTGTCATGCCAATTAATGACAGTTCTAACCCGATACACACGGCAGTTGTCATCCTGACTGATGGGGAAGGCAACATGCCTTTCCACATTCACATATTGTGCAAATGGTAAAACTTGGATATTTAGCAGCTCAATCTAGCTACGCTGGTGCAGTCTGACGGATACCTCAACTAAAGTACCCTCTTCTGTGTAGTTGAAACAGCCCAAGAACATGACAAGCCCTCCTCTTCCTCCTTGTCTCTTGCCTCACACAAAGGCTTCGTTAAAGGTTTCGTGTCTTCGATAAACAGACGGTAGGCATCATTGCTATAGAAACAGAATCGTGACTCATCTGACCATATAACACTCCTCCTTTCCCTAAAGACCAATGGGCGTGGCTTTGGCCTAGTTTAAATGAGTGGTCTTGTGGGTAGGAGTTAAGATCAGCAGTTTACAAGCCCCTCTGCTCCATATATCCATTGCATACAGTTCCCTACGAAGAATTCGTCCAGAAATAGCAGCAGAAAAGCCATCGTTGATGTTTCACAGCAGTTCCATTCTTGATGAAAGCGATTCAGGGCAACAATTTGGGACACACGGCGACGGTCCCTATCGGTGGGAATTAAAACGGCCAAATATACCAGATTGTTACCATTATTGGTAGACTCGCATAATAGTGGAGCATGAAACAGCGAATTCCGCTGCTTCCTTCATTGGGTGTCCCTTAGCCCGACCAAATGCAATAGCCCCTTTTTGCCAATCCGAGACGTCTTCATTTCCTTCCATCGTTGTGGAGCCACTTAGTAACAAGTATACGCCTTGCCAGCTGCGAATGAAGACTGATGCATGTTCAGTACTTGCATACCATTTAAACTTCGGCCACAGGTTTGAAAACCGATTTATGTAAGTAGTAAATAACTAGAGCTCAAAAAACATTAGATGACTAAGGTTTTGCTTGGAGACCTTATCAATAGTTTCACAGCCGAAAATACTTCAAGAACTTTTTTATCAGTAGCAAGCAGCGTTGCTGAGTCGGAGGCTTCCGTTGGTGTTCGACTCCGAGTCAGAATTTTGGATTCAATTCTTACCCCTGGAGTTCAATTCAGTATTAATACTACGATTAGAAGAATGTTACTAGTTTTTATACTTCTGCTGCAATTTATAAAACTATCATGTATTGAATAGTTCTACAAGTAGCGATATGATATGCACAATTTATTAAGATTTATTAAAATTGTTTATGTTGTACTGTTATGTTTCAATGTTACACACATTTTACACTATAGGAGTGACGCTTTGGTCGTAGAATGTAGCTAATTAATAAAATAAATAATCACACTTAGAATAATTTACGGACTCAAAAGCCAGATGAATGTGACACAATATTTTTAAATTATTTTTTATTTAAATAATTTTAGCTAGCTGCTCTGATCTCGTTCGCAGTGTGACTAGATTCAAATAATGATAAAAAGTCAAAAGTCGAAACATAGGAGCCGGGGTCTGAGAAATCATAGAAGTCGGGAGTGGAATCATAGCAACACTAGAAATCGGTGTCAGAACTGAAGTCTGGAATTAGACCTACCGACTCCATAACCTTGGACAAACAAGTAAGTAAATAAAATGAAGAATTAATGAAGATAATGGAGAATTTATGATTTATTAACTGAAGCGCTATTTTAGACAATAGTGCGGATGCAAGGCATCTCAGCCTCCGTCACAAGAGCAAAAAGAGTCAGAACAACGAAAGCGAAGAACTATCAAATTATGAAATTACAACCCCTCCCTCCAAAAAACTCTCGCCATAAATGTAGCAGCGTCTGAGGCGAGGTGCCCAATGCTGCCAATCACTGGAGAAGTCCGTATTCCCCCAGGCAACACAAGATACAGACAAGGACAACCGATGTCAGTAAACTACGAACCTCGCGGAGGAACTTTACGTATCCTCAAAGTGCTGAGCCTCCAACAGTTTAAAGAACAAGGGCAGTCCTCTACATCTCCCCTGCTCCTCCCACAGCTTTTTATGCTCCTCGCAGTCATGGCACCATAATTAAAGGATAGAAGGAAGAACTAAAGAACTATAGATTTAATTGCACTAAATCTCATATTATCTCGCACGTCTCACACGTTTGTACACCAAAAGATGTACATTGTTATTGTAAATTTTTTAATCGCTTCGCAATAACCACATGAGTAAAAAATATATTTATTATGCCAAAACGAATGAGGAGGGTCACAACATTCGGTACTCGAGTACAGAACATAGGGTAACTCGAGTACAGAACATAGGGTAACTCGAGTACAGAACATAGGGTACTCGAGTAAAGAACATAGGGTAACTCGAGTACAGAACATAGGGTACTCGAGTAAAGAACATTGGGTACTCGAGTGTAGAACATTGGGTACTCGAGTATAGAACATTGGGTACTCGAGTACAGAACATAGGGTACTCGAGTACAGAACATAGGGTACTCGAGTACAGAACATTGGGTACTCGAGTACAGAACATTGGGTACTCGAGTGTAGAACATTGGGTACTCGAGTACAGAACATTGGGTACCCGAGTATAAAACATTGAGTGCTCGAGTAATCTGAGAGCGCTCCTGCACTCTGCCTGTATGCAGGAAGGTAACAGTTGGAGGGAAGGTTGAGTAACGGATAATATAAAAGATGGGTGGTTCTCTCGTTGTACAGTTGCGTGAAGTATATCATAAGACACCTGTTCCATTTCTATGAAGTAAAAATGACTGACAGAATCGCCAGATGTCTAAACATGCTGTTTAGATACTTTTGCAATTTCTTTTCCTCCTATCTTCAATAACTTTATAGACATTCCTCTGACACCCATGATCCCCGTTGATTTAATTAATTGCCAGGGCAGCATAAAAGTACAATCGAGGAAACGTATAGAGCTGTCACCAGCAGATGCAATCCACATTTCTGCAGTATTAAACTTAAGTTCAACATGCTCGAAAATGGCATTCTGATTTCATTCTCTAAAATGCTGGACCTGAGTCTGGAAGTTCACTTCGACTGCCTTAGAATGGAGAAACCTTTGCCGTGCAACAACACCCTCTTCCTGTAGAACGGCTATCGATAGACCTGATCGAGAGAGTGTAATTCTTAGGGGACATCATTCAACTCATGCGCACAAAAAATTTTGAAGTTCATGTCCTTACACTCGCATAGTGTTTATCTGTCAGCTGGGAGCGCTGCGAACTGACTTTAATGTCTGGACAACAAGCAAGGCAGCCTACGACTATCCTTGGTAGGCCGCCTACGCGTGGCGAGCTGATCAGCGCCGTACTACGCTCATGTGGTGAACTATGAGCTAAATCCTTCACCCAGCTCCACTCCACAAATGATGCCATTGGTCATTACCTTGACACTCACACATGCTATAATTTGTACACAGGCAACACACTGAGATGCGCTCAGGTTTTACAATCCACTTGAAGTTGCATGTTATCTGTTTATCTTTACCGATACGCAGCACTGTTACGTAAATTTTGAGTTCTTGCCAAAAAGTATGATTCACTCCCTAGCGTACAAGTCATAAGATTGACTAAGACCAGAACTATTGTGAATAATTCGAGAATCTTTGAGCTATACAATAAATATTAGCAAGCACTTGAACAACACAAATAAGCCAAGGCAAGTCCTGCAGCTTAAGTGGCAGCTGTAGGACGAAAAGATTATAACTTTTTCTATTAACTATAATTATTTCATCAAAAATTTATGTACGATTTTACAGGCAACAGGAGCACAGCGTTTGCTTGGAAACTGTGATCCTCCTCGCCATGAGAGGCGCACAACAGCCGGCAGACCTCATGAATGGTCATCTGAGAAAAACAAACCAAAAATACCTGCTTCAAAAAGCACCTACGTAGAAATTTGTACACCATGATTTCCTCACTGATACATGACAAAAAAGAATCAGCAGGTGCACCTCGAACCGAGTTAGAAAATACGAGATTCGACACGAAGAACGAGTGATGTTCTTCGCCATCACCGCAGCACACACCCGACTCTTACGGTATCCGCGGTTACACTGTTTTGGGGTTTGGTTGGCGTTGGCTTATGCAGAGCGATGAGTCTTGACGCTCTCCCTCCCAACAGGGGTGGATGTCAGACCAGACAGTCAGGCTGGCGTCGAGCGTACATGGCGACGAGTGAAGGAACAGACGGAGGTTGCTACGGTGTAACTTTCATGCAGTCTAGTTAAACTAAGCAAATTATCCCAGTAAATTTTAATGCTTACAAAGACATGTCTCTCCTCTAAAGCGGTTAAATTGGCAGAAATACTACTGCTAACATTCGCAGTAGAGGAGTTTCGAAGCAAACATTTTTCGCTAGAAGTTATGATCAAATGTGATAAAATATGACTGGCACAATTTTCATCGGTGTGTGGCAAAATCCGTAGTATTTTATAATCGAATATTGTTGAAATATTGGGTAGTTTAGATATTATGATGTCTTACCATGAAGATAGTACTTTGGTTACAGCAAAATAACCACTGCGCTGATCGAGTTCCGCATTGGCTCCGTCCGGTAAGTTGCGTCTAGTAGCCACAACAATCCGTGACGTAACGTTGTCTGGAACCCTCTGCTATTTCGCTCGATCATCTACAACATTCGTTCTTGCGAGAGCTTTGCAAGTAACATGTGCTGTCGCACCCCTTGAAGGAAAAGGTTGAAATATCTTCTGGAGCAAAGCGTAGAGTAAGAAGTTTGGCTTCCAGATACATTAATCTCAGGACAGTGCTCTGACTGACCGTGCTATGACGAGAACTGCACGAGCCAATCACAGTGTCACGAGTTGCTTAAGCTTTTTGATTAAATCAAGCAAAACATATGGTTAAAATAAATTCAAGGTTAAGACGATCTTCGATGTAAAATAAAGACGAAATCATCAACGCCACGGTCCTGTCGTTCGTCTAAGTTGTAGTTTGACAGTGCAAGAGGTTAAGAGGCAGTCGTCGTAAGCATCGGGCGTTACCATGTAATTTTGACCAAAATATATGGCATGGAAAAGCTCTGGGCGATAACTTCGATAACGTATCATTCGTATCATTCGTTACTGCTTATCCACCACATTTTGACCTTAAGAAACGGTCACTTTTTCACCCTCGGTGCACTTCGCACTTTTTTTCCTCAGCAGACTTATTCCTCACTCAATTTGAAATAACCCTAAAAGGACATTGTTTCCAAAGCGTAGAAAAATGAAGCCCAATTTGCCGAGACAATATCAGTATTCGAAAACCACTTCCAAGAAGCCTGCTAACGAAGACAAACGATTGAAGCTGTGAGTTGCATACGAGGGGCAGTACTGGTGTAGTGCTGTTATTCCGGTAGTAAGGTGCCTATGGCAATACTTTGGTAGTATATTAACAAATATAATTCAGAAATCCTACAATTTTCTAGGTGCCTTCAGACTATTAGCCTTGGGACTAAGAGTAAAGCTTATTCAGTTATTCAATAAGTGATTTTAAGCATTTGCGAAAGAGGTCGAAAGACCCGTACATTTTTTATATTCTACATATCAGTAGAATGGTGAATAAATTATACTACATTCCAGGAACTCCCGTGAATCTTTTTGAAGCAAAATTTGCTAATAAACCAAATGCTATCACAAAAAATTTAAGTAACCATTTCACTACACGTATGGAACATATGTTTACCTTTTAGCAAAATAATGCAACCATTTTATATGAAAAATATCAAGACCATGCGAGAAAAAAATAGAAAATGTTAGAAATAATTATCTGAAACAAGTAAGTATAATAACTTATTTGTTAAATTTTAAAGAATAGTTCGACCATGATAATGAGATGAAGAAGTTTTAGAAATTTATGAGCACCTTTCATTTCTCATCGTCTGTTTGGAAACAATTGATAAGCACTTTACAGATGATTTAGCATGGTTATCTGATTCAAATGTAAAATAACATAGATTGGTCACTAAATTTGAAACGTTATACAATACGTTAAAATAATGGATGAGAATAAAAGTTACCCGAGGAACTGATAACAGAATGAAAATGATAGATGACTGAATATTCGTAGTTAGAAAGAATGCGAACCGAGTGCAGCCCAGGCTTTCGATGATAGAACGTTTATTAATTCAAACAGGTTTTACCGTTGGGTTTTCAATGCCTTACAACTACTGGCGGGGTGAGGGATGTGAGGAACGTGTGGTTTAAACTCCCTTTCCCAAGGGAAGTACTCCCTGGTTACGTGAAATGCCTGCCTGAGCCAGGATTTGAACCCTGGTCCTCTCGGCTGCGAAGCCATTACGCTACCAGTACGCCATAGAACCCATGGAGGATACCTCAGTCGATCCAGCGCTTATTAGAATTCTTTGCACTGCTTGAACTGAATATCACAAAACTTATATATTTTTAAACGAAGGAGCACTCACATACAGCTGATTGCCAACCGATATATTGATTCAGGTATTATATCATTGAAGCAATTTTAAACCTTCATAGAAATAGGTTAGTGTCTCCTCACAAAGTGCACCGCTCTTTCTACCGGGTGGAAAACGAAATCTTAGTAAATCGCAAATAAATCACAAAAATGTTATATCAGGAAACAAACCAACCAACTGGTACATATAATTCTGACACGAGTTTACCGTAATATCAATAAACAATTTATTAAATATGACCGTCCTCATTGTTGACCACAACCTCTACATGTGGCATTAACCAATTAATGTATAGCGTGCATTTTTATGTTCACTTGATGGTATATAATACCGAACAAGAACAATTGAAACAAAAAGCAATAGATGTTTTATTGGTTACAAAGTGCCTTTACATTTTTGAACTGCGATAACTTGCGGATGAAATGTAAAAGTAATATGAAACTTATTTATTTCTTAATTTTGATTTTGAACCTGATGCGTTTTACACGGGCCATTTACGAAATCTCATTTATATTAGCAACTGGACAATATTTTTCCATCAAATGTTATTTCTTGTACAAATGAGTTTCTAACCACTAGTTTAGAAAAAAATAGGTATTTTTATAGAGAAATAAACTTTATGCATTAATAGGTTAAATGCACGGCAACTCTTCATGACAGTCCTTCGATAAGTCCTCCCACTCTGCCCTTAACACATGCTTAACAAGATCAACATTTCGACGTGAAATTCTGTAAGCACAGTGAGCCACTTTGCCCCATATGACATATTACAAGGGGCTCAAGTCAAGGCTGGAACGAGCCCAGAAGTTGGCAGGTCAAAAAACTGAGAAGTTGTCTTTGCAAAATCTCTGCACTTCTCCTCTGCGGGAGCAGGAACGCTCTCTTGGGTCCAGACATGCTAGTAATTACCGTTGGAGTACGCAAACTTTAGCTTAGGCAAAACTTCACACCACAGGTTTCATTATGACCTTCAGCCCTCACGTTTTCCCCATGTTTGACAAAATGGCGAGGTATCTTTTTCCCGTCAGATGCAATGACTATCACAACCACGACTTAAGCTAGGTGCATGGTCTTGAAGAGACCTTTTACTTCAGAAGGTTACAGAGCGATGCATCCATCATTGCGATGGTTTAATTAAAACAGCATCGGGGTATGAATCCATCATTGCGATGGTTTAATTAAAACAGCATGAACGGTAACAGGTATCGCGACACTTTTTTTGGCCCTTTCATGCTTCTGGCTCTCACGGCATCCGTCAGGAAGTGCTTCAAGGTTCTTACATACGAGTCTAGCAGTAAATTAGTGCATACAGCTGACCACAGCAGTTCTAATTCCAGGGGATCAATTTTCATGTCCAGGACCAATTTTTATCACCGCTGTTGAGAGGTCTTTCGAAATTTTGACTTCGTCGTTTTTAAATTTTCATGATCCCATTTTTTATTCACACTTCCACTTCCTTGCTTTCTCATGATGTCTCCTGTAACCTGCATTCGGCTCTTGACATTGTTGACAGTGGTCACAGCGGTCAAAACATGCTCAACAATCCATATAATTGCGACTATGGCTCAAAGCAAATTTGCAAGCTGTTGCTTCGTTTCTTGAGCGCATTGTTGCTTGCATGACTCAAACTTGTGCTTGCGTTAACTCTACGGGCTTTTTTCAATCAGAAATAGCATTAATAATTTTAGGATGTACCTTTCAGGAATGTATGAAAAATAAGGATTTTAAGATATTAAGCGTCCTACTTCCTCACCCTGTATCCGTAATACAGATAATGAACTGCAATTCAAAATCATAATTTCAAAAATATACCCTCAAAAGGAAGTTTTGTTTGTTTGTTTTATGTTTCAAAATACCCTAAATACGTCTTTAGGAATAAACACATACGTACCTATATGTTTCTACGAATACACTCCATTCAACTCAAATGACATTTTTCGATACAGATCGTGATCGACTAAAATACTAAAATCGGTTGCGACAGATTGGTCGTAAGTCAATATGGTCGTAAGTCAGCATCAGCTAAAGTTAAAGTTAACATACTGCACTGTGAAACGAACTTATAACTAGGTTTAATTTTTATGAATCAGCATTTCCTCAACTCAATATTGTTATCATGAACTCCAAATATAAACTTCAGCGCATGAGCGCTGCGTCTCAGCGAGAACTGCCATCTCCTCAGAACTGACACTCCTCACGCTGCCATCTGGACAACACTCCTCACGCTGCCATCT
>VOMN01086144.1:0-19442 GCA_014899125.1 Orchestia grillus
GGCGTGAGGGCAGCACACGACACCACGCTCCGGCGTAGTACTTTGGCTTGTTGGCTTCGGCTGAACCTCGCAGCCACTCAAATTGCAGGCACTCCACATCAACTTTGCGCTGCTGATTGGAGTGCATTCACAAAGCAACGCTCCAATGCGTCGCTTCAGTTTTTTGCATACTTTCACGCTGTATCTTGCACCAAGTAGTAAAAAACTGCAGTGCATTTACGTTATAGTCGTCGGCGTATTTTATTGTTAACTTTTTCCACTCATTCTGATAAACGTAAAGTCAAATTTGCCATAAAAATTTTCAGTTTTTCACCTTTTTAGGATAAATTATCTAGGGCGTGGCATCAAGGTAGGCTTTTTGTTAACATGGTAATCCACGAGAAAAAATCAGCCATTGATGAAAGAAATAGGCCAAAAATACAAGTTAAACTTCAAGCTTTCAAGTTTGGCCCACTTCGAGTTTGAGATCCTCCATCAGCTCCTGTTACTGTAGTTTCAAGCCTGACTGTTCGGCCCATCCCCAGATCTGCAGCATCCTCCCATGGTGTTCCGAAACCATTTATTTAGCCCTAAAAGAGCATCAAATTTTTGGGTGGTCACAGCATCGTGCACATCACGTGCACAACGTCACGTGNGTCACGTGCACAGCCGTTTTGTATTTCATGCCGTGTGTGTATAAACATCCTAGTTTGAATGAAGCAATAAGAATTCAAAATTGAATTGTAATATTTCTATGGTTGCTCCATTGGAGTGCAGGACGTTGTAGAGTTAAGTGTTCTTTTGATATGTCCAAAAGAATTGTTTTTATGTCAACTAAATCTCTACTACACGTAAATTTAGCCTCTACGACATGTATGTAAAGCGAGCCTATACGATAGTTAGTGTTTGTTTACAAGACTTTTTCCAACTATCGAGGAACATATTCTAAATTATTTACTGATGATATAAAACTGACAATTTTGGTACACTGATTTATAAGTTTGTCATGAAAAACATAAACGTGATCTACATATGTAAACTCAGAAGTATTCAATAAGTTCAATCGGCTAAGTATTGGAAATTTGACAATGCAAAGTGGCTCCTCAGCTTTATGAATGAAATCAGGGCATGAGTAAGATACTGTAACTTTCAACTCTCCGATCCGTGCAGAATATTCATCCACATTTTTCAGGGCTCTGAATTTCTTAAAACATTTTGAAAACGTAAAAATGTAGAATTTTTCATGTAACAGATGTCCCGTAAAATGATCTTTTATTCAGTTCTCGATAACGTGCTAACAGTACTGTGTGTCGAAATTATTTAAAAGAACCCAGCATAGATATCATCGATCCGCCGCATATTTATCGATCATCGGGGTGTCACCCTCGGTCACAAAATGTGTCTACGATACGATACTGGGAAAAGCTGTTTCAAGAGAAAGTTCAACATTTTTATTCTGTGGGGAATATGTACGTATGTAATTTATAGAATATAATGTGTGCCGATTTATGCCCTCTATGAAATAAAATCGATGAGTAAACATCTGAGCATCGAGTGCCCAGCGGATCGAGCATGATTGTACTCTGTCTCGTGATGACTCAGGTCTCTCGAACGCCACTTCAATACATTGACTCAAACTTGTTTGTTTTCAACTCGCACTGCAAAGCAAGTCGCATGAGCTTATATGAATATTAAACTCCCCCAACCCAAGATGTCATGTGATAAGTATGTTAGCACCTGAACCGTAGTAAATTAATTGATCAGTGCACAGTACTCTGTTGACTTCTCATCCAGCATGTCCCTCGATCTCCTTTACCACAACCTTAAGTCTCTGATCTACTCAAAATCTACTCCCCTTGAACTTATACTTGAGGTCTCTTCAAAATGGCATTTCCAAATAGAAGCAACTTATGCTAAAATGCCTCTACTGCATGCTGTGCAACAGGCGAGGTCATTCTGAGGAATCTGTAATACGTGGCCACGCGCCAATCATTCGAACGCCTCCATGGTTGTTCAACGCCATGGCAGCGCCCCGCGTCTCATAACCCTAAATCATTTCATAACGAAATGACTCAAAATTTATTTTTCGTAGGGGTCATGATCGCTGACAGGTTAGTTCTTTCCTATCGGAAACTTCTACAATGATTCTTCGTCTTAAAATCCTCATTCCTCAGTAACGTTCAAAAATCTTTTCAGCAGAGACACTCATAGAATGATTTCTTAATTCAGGTTCAGAATTAATTTTTCTACGTGACCCATTAGCAAAAGTTCTCTTCAGACATTATTTTACCTCTCAGAAGTCCTGAGAGGTTTTCAGTGTTTCCATCATCAGCAACTCAATTCTAGTTTCCTTGAGAACAGGTCTATAAAGTTCCATTATTTATGCCTGCAATCTCAAGTTGCTTTTAAAATCGCACGTGTGTTGACTTCATCGATGCTCTTTAAACTTACTTTGTATTTTCAAATTGTACGCGTGTTTTATTAATTTCTTTCTAGCTCCTTTCACATCATTTTATTCACCCAAAGCAAAATGCTAATATAGTGTTGGGGGGTGTCGAATTTGAGTGAAATAGAATGCTTCTCTCTATAACCCGAGCCCTTGTAGAAATATAACATGAGAATAATCGGTTCTTTACCAGATGAGAAATATTACAAAAAGTTCTTACAGGTTGCCATGGAAGAGAGGAAATAATAAAGCTTAGAGAAGGAAGAAGAGCCCAATACAAGCTGAGCGACAAACTGAGCGTTGTCGGGAAACACAGCTTCTCGCTGCGCTGGCTCCTAGCAGGAGACAAAATGGGCACGAGAGCAGAAAACAAACAAAATGCGGAAAACCGCAGAAATCAGCTCTTAGCGCCAAAAAAAATATAATGAGGAACAAAAATCACGACAAAGCTTTATAACTTATAAAGAGTAAACTTATAAACTAAGTGAATCAGAACTAATGAAATGGTATGACACGAATGAAAGAACTGATGTGTGAAGCATAAGTATGAGTCCAAAGGTTAGAGCTAAATGTTTACTCTTACCAGCAAACAGAAATCGAACCATACAATGTTTAAAAGAAATATTTCTTGCGAGCTTCTAGCTAAAAGAAAGCGCACAAGCAAATCGATCAACTAAATGAGAAAAATCAAGTTGTTTGACTCAACAAAACTATGAACGAAACGAAGTTAACAAAGTTATAATAATTGACAATGAAAATAAAACACACCAGAACTTGTAGGAGCACAAGTGTATGACTTATTTATATTCGTCATAGTTCGCCAACACAATTACTTCGCTATGGTTACAGCAATGAATCAAATATCTCACTGAAATACCTGAAGAGCTTAAAATACGAACATGATTAAGAGAGCACGTTCCATAATGGGTAGTTTCATTTAATACTGACTTGCACAACCTTATGACTAATGCGATGTATTAAAATAATACTCATGCACTCAGCGATATGTAGAGGCTGGTGCTAAGTTACGGCGCACACGTCAACAATAGAGAGAATAAACGATTCACTAATTTTTACGATTCGAATAACTACGCAGCCAAATATACAGAGGGGTAGAAAAAAAGGGAACTCAATGTTCGTAGTACAATAATTTCGTTATAAAAGACCCACGTAAGAGCGCAAATTACCAGCGAGCACCTCCAACCCACGGCTTATTTATGTCACACTACACTTCCGTGCGACAACAAGCGTAAGCCTTTTCGTATCGAAATTATTGGCTTAAAAAGGACGAGTAGAATTTTTTGGACCCCTCTGTCAACTTTGAGTAAACGTTTCGTGTGAGTTTCCTGCATTGATCCGACAGACGGAAGAGGAGGGGCTGGCGAAGCGGGCTGAGTGCTGCTGGCTGGATTCCACTCATTCCTCCAGTACCATCCATCAGAGACACGCCTCTCTCAGGCGATAGCTATCCATTCCCTTGCAAATGCTGTCTGAATTAAGGATCGGACGATCCGAATTGCATCAGGAATTCAGAAATTGCAAATTGATCCAAAACGCAGCAGACACATGCGCACGCAATGGAATGTTGCAAATGGTTTCAAGACGCGTCCATTACGCAGCAAGGGCTCTCGGTCGCCTCAGGGCAAGCAATGAGGCCGAGGNTAGTAGTACTAGTAGAAGTAGTAGCAGTAGTAGTAGCAGTAGTAGTAGAACAGGGTTACCAGCGCTTCAGTAGTTAGTCCCAACGCGCGAAAAACAATGAAGACATGTAGATAAGTTATTATAGCATGTGTGATGAAGACATGTAGACAAGTAAATTCAGCTCATCATCGTGTCAAATTTCGTAATTCTATAGCCCAACCCAGGATCTCAGTCTTTATTTTAGCATAAGCCTTGTCTGTTGGTATGACATTAACCTTCACAGAGCGAATGAAGACATCAAAGGTAAAAAGGATAATTTGAACAATATACAATATATTTCACGACAGTGTAGCGTTGATCTTTATTTATTAATTCAGAATCGTTAACTATCGAGAAATTTATGCAACAAACTCTCAATTATTTGGGATCGGTCGTAGAACAACCGTGTAAAACACGATTGCGTCGTGGAAGCCCCACGCAATCAATAACCACAAACTTGAGACGAGCTTTACAACTCGCCCGTTGTTCCGTGACACCCATCACAAGGTCGAGAATCCCTTTTGTTTGAGTCGGTACAGTTTAATAGACTGATTTAAATACATGCAAGGCTTTTCCGACATCAAAACAAGATCCTCCTTTGACCTTGCTAACCGTTCCGACTTCGAGCGTTTTGGCAGGCGTCTTGACACTCCAGCGGAGCGTGCCAACACAATGTGCTGCATAGGCTGCCCCTCAGCTGCCCCTTGTGAGCGCCCGTGCTTTAAGAGCACCACGCTGGCGCCTCGCAGGCTGTGCTTGGGCCGACGGAGATGTCGCTTTGCCTCCCACTTGATGTCCTTGTGCTAGACGTGTGGTTTCTGCAGAATAAGTACTCTAAAAATTATAGCAGTTCTCTAAAACGCGTATCCTTGTTGCGTGTGGGAGCGGATAGAACAAGTTTGTACTCGTAAAGACTATGAAAGAATCGTCAACTGGTTCTCATGTTCTAAAAGAGACTCCACTCTTACAGCCATTGCCATGAGACGTATGTGTGCGAACCGGCATCTTAGCAGTCCTCCGTATGCTAGAGCTAAAAGACTTGTGAATTATTTTTCTCCGGTAGAAAAACTCACGTTTCCTTAACCACTGAACTTCGTGTGTCGGAAGACTGACTTGGGCGATAAAATGAAACTCGTGAGGCGAATTAAACCGGTCAAACTGCAGGCATTGTCCAGACGAATATGTAAAACTATAGGCATCACTCTCGCTAACGTATGGACGTTTCGCTTTGTTGTTGAGATTTGCAATCTGAGACGTTAGCGATCATAGCGTGATACATGGACGAATAATTCGTTATCTTAAACAAAGCACAACCAAGTCGATTTCTGCTCTGTTGCAACGCCCCGGAGGCCAAGAGACGCCGATGTGCTTACAACTTGACAGCAAATTTTCAGAAGTTGGAACGGCCCAACTGACATTGGCCCTGCAGTTTGTAAAGGCGAGCAATCTTGCCGCATGCCAGAGCTGGGTCGTAAAGAAAAAGCGTCTTGAATAAAAGGCTTCAGAATTTTTAGATTTTCAAAGGAATCTCAAAGCTTCGTTTCTGATTCTCAGCTGCCAGCGAAATTAAAAATGCTCGCCTACTTAATCTAAAACTCTTTTTGCCATCCCAGAAGCTTTGAACACATTTGTTAGAAATTTTCGAATTATAAAAGCTTAGTCCGGAGCAATGAATCAGTAGAACCTATCAGTATTTTCTGTCAGATTGACCAACGTTTTGATGAAATATTTCCTTAATTTTTCACGCTGTTGCCGTGTGAAAGCGATAGCGGTATCCAGACACTCGCAGACTGCGCAGAGATAACATTTATTTCAAAACAACCTAGTCTCAGGAAAATGCAGCTAAAATTAGCTCTCAAATTACATAGGTAGGCAGCATACTGGTCTGTTACTAAAAAGCAAACACATGACGTGAGCACTGGGAGGCAAAACTGAGGGGATTCGCAGCTTAACGGATGCTCTTTTCATCTCTTCTGTTTCGAAGACTAAAAAAACATAATTTAAAAAATTACTTCTCACTACGCAATCCCTCTTTTGATTTGCGTTTTCATTTTATATTCTCCGCTCAAATTCTAAGTACTGAACAATATTGAAAAACCTTTTCATACTCAATAAAATTGTTACTTTGATACATTGATGAAGCAAGCCGCTGAGATCTCCGTTGTATGCTAATATTTTAGCTAATTAGATTCTGTGTACATAAAAGTCAGCCAGCCGCAAGTGCAGGACACTTTCTCTCTTGTCAGCAGGCGGCCCCTGAATAGGCGAGAGCGGAGAGCTCTCGGCGTGAGACAGAAAAGCTGCGTGAAATATGGAAATAGACGCCCGACCCGACTGCTGAATCCAGTCAGAATTTTGTTTATTCAGTTCCTCAAGCGCCGTAATAGCATTGCGTTAGATAACAGAAATTTCCAGTTGTCTTCTTCTTGGGTTAAAACTACAATTTTTCAGTCTGTTTCCCATAGAATAAATAAAAATATCAATGCTGGACCCTTGCTATCGTGGTCAGGTCAAAGAATTTTCAAAGTTGCCTTTCTCCAACGTAGCGCCAGTGACAAATATAATACAAACATAATTCAAAGGCAAGCATTCTTGGAAATGATAGGCATTTTACATCGCTTTACACTGCAGGGAGTTGGAAAATAAAGCTTAATTGCCTGTTACCAAAGTCATGGTGAATGGCATCATTGAACGGAAGCTCAGTTTATTCTATGAAACGAACATTCATTCAACTCTTTCACATAAAATGCGATGGATTTGCTATCTTTATTCAAGCCATTTGCCACAGACGGCTTTAATTTCTGCAAGCTCGGCGACGGGCTCTTGGTCGCACCCTTAGATTCAACTTAAATTCGGGTTTGAAGACTTGAATGGCACTCGGAAATCGTATTTTTTAGAAACATTTAAGCCGTTTCAATCGCTCTGTTTGAACGTATTTGATTTTTGAACATATAATGAGAGACTTTATGTAATCACAAACTAAATTTTTGTACATACATACAGTATTGGAATATTTTAAGTAATCATCAAAGCAGACTCATATAAGAGATATGTGAATACTATTTTATTTTAACAGAAATTAGTATAAAAATACGTCGATAGATGCTCATTGTCTTTTTACTCGTACCAGAATATTGAGATACATTTTGGATTAACTCTATTTTCTGATAATTTAGGGGTCTTCTAGAGCAAGAGAGCAAAGGAGCATCGCATTTGATGAACAATAAATTTATTTATATAACGGGAAAAATACTATCTACTAACTCACGCAAGCATACTTGTGTGACTATTTTTTTACTTGTATTTTCATTTATTTACGATCTGTAGATTTATTTATTATTGTTCCCATAGATTAATCAATGTAGAAAATAACCCTTAGAAACGCCTCTATAAGTTTCTGCTACTACTGCTTTACTTCGTTGCTAGGCAAATATATTCAGGGGGCCCAGGGTTCGATCCCGGACGGAGAGCCTCCTTTGCCTATCCCTATGCCTATGAGACTTGGATATAAAATAGTTTTCTAATTTGTTCGCAATTAATAGTAGGTTCAACGTACCGTGTCAGTTTGATGATAGGCTGATAGGCTTAACGTGCCAAGTAAAAACTAAGCTGAGACTAAAGTGTTACAGCAGAACTCAAAGGAGTAAAGAGCGGCACACAAGTGTGGCGAAGGCCATGGTATTAGAACCTCCAATGAATCCAAAGACCCATTTCCCCTCAAGACTCACAAAAACAGTTCAGGGCCGCGGCTGTGCACAATTGTGTTCTGTTTCCAGTGTTTGGGAGGCATGGCCATGTAGCAGGCTGGTCGTAAGAACCGTCTTGGCAGCGCGAAGAAGACCTACCTAGAAGCTCAAGCAACGTTATATTTACTTTCAGAATTCAGCAAGGGAACTTTTTATCTTTTCTGTATAGTGCGTGCAAGTCAATGGAAGCCAACAGGTAAGATGGTCGGACGAAAGCTGGCGAAATGGAAGACACAGAAAGACTTTCGTGGTGATGGCTGGATCTTCCCTTCTCGTGAAACTGCTCTGAGCCTCAGAGTCACCTTCCCTACTGAGTGCACGAATATACAGAATAACTGCCAAAATCTCATTCCCTGCATGCACTATGTCTCCTCCTCATAGTGTGGCAGTTCAAATGCAAATAAGTATTAATATGAGAGTTGAAGGAAGTTTTTTTCGAGCAATAAACACTGAAGCCTGTAAACATTTTCTGGGCGCTTGAGAAACGTCCGCTAAACAATGGGACGCTCTGAGAAATGCTCTCAAGCTCAATGGATTACTTCGATCAACAATTTCTCTCGTCTGTTCCATGTGCAATATTAGAACCAATGTCAGGAACTTCTTTAATGAGGAGCAAGAAGGAGGTGATCGATCATAGCGTAGCAAACGTGAATGAATTTGACTACGTCTTCCCTAATTCGTCCGAGTCAACATCACCTCACCCTGCCTCGACTTTATGCGACGCTTCATCACGTGTTCGTGTCCCTGCTGCAGTTCTCGCATGAAAACTTGGTGCCACTATTGTGTAAATTGTGAAAAATATATGCGGTGGAGAAACTTGTAATTCCTCAGTTTAGTACCGAATATTTACGGCTGCCACTTTATCGCCCGGCGGCTCAAAGGGAGAGTCAACATTTGAGGGCTCGAAATGATCAAAAGGTGCAAATATTGGTGATGTTTATCGTGCGAATTCCTGATGTTCCAATAAGAATGTCCAGATCTCTGTTATTGGAAATGGTATTTATCATGTTTTTTCGTACATTGATTATGGAAGTAGAAACGTTTTATATGTGTATGAAATTTACTGAATGAAGTTCTTTAGCCGAAGTTTTACTTTCGAGTAGGGAAACTGCATGCTGTATATGTTATGCATGGGATTTCATAGAGATGAACTTTTGTAGATACTCGACTGGTTATCTCCGATCGACATGACTCCTTCATAGAACATAAAGAAGAAAACCTCGATGAGGATTATTTTTAAGTTACGTGTAACAGGATTATCCTGTTACGCTCGTGAACGGAAAGAATACAAAAAAATGTACAGGCACTCATGTCTCGTCAAAATGGGATCTGCAGACCTCATGTTTCATCAAACTGGGATCTGCAGACCTCATGTTTCATCAAACTGGGATCTGCAGACCTCATGTCTCGTCAAAATGGGATCTGCANGTCTCGTCAAACTGGGATCAGCAGACCTCATGTCTCGTCAAACAGGGATCTGCAGACCTTATGTCTCGTCAAATAGGAATCAGCAGACCTCGATCCCATCTCCCCAAACTGGGATCAGCAGAGCTCGTATCTCACCAAACTCGGGCCGAGCCCCAAACCAAGATCCATCTTTTCAGGTAAGTTCGTGGTCAGTTCAGAAGGCCCTAGTCGGCTGACTTCCAAAACAGATCTCGGGCGCTGCAGCGACGCATTCTGATACATTAAAATCTGTTGCTCCCTGTCTATTGAATTAAAATCTCGATTACCAGATTAGAAACAAAGAATTTTATCCACATTAGTTCATCCACTTTTCTAAGACGTGCGACGTGCGCTGATAGAGCTTCTCTGCATAATAGAGTATTTTATGTTCATAAACTGATATTAATATTGCTCGCATGCACAGCGACATCCAAAACGTGTTCGCCAGTGAAACAGGCTTTGTATATCACAAGCTCCGATCGAACAAACGTGCTTGAAAAATCAACAAATAACCCGCAGGATAAAGACTTAGTTTTGCTCGTTCTCTGTCTATCTTATGCTTCTCATCACAGTCTCCCCAATCGAGGGGTATGGCGTTCGTTTTGTTAGAATGACTTTCTTCACTTTTTTTAAACTTTTGAGTCCTGGGCATACAAATAGTTTTCTACATTAGTTCACAATTTGGTAGGTTTAACGCAACAAGTAAAAGCTAAGGTGTGACTGAGATGTCCCTCTACTTCTCAAAGAAACAATTGCAACGAGCTTTGTAAAACGCACATTTGCAAAAAGTAACTGAGCAGTTTGCTAGCTCTTCTTCATGCCTGTTCCCAAGACTTAGGTCTGACGTGGAAAGTTCAAGAATTTCATCGGAATTGAAGTGTGTAGTAATTCATTACATACTTTAGACGCAAAGATAGTTCTATGCTAGGATTCAATGGCCTACTGTTAAATGAAAGGATGTTTTATGATTAAATTATTCCGCTTAATGCTCAAGAGAGCACATATTACAGACAGCGTATGACAAACCCAGGACATCGCGTAAGTCATATGAGGCGCCGAGGTCTGTGACCTGCACGTAGTCTTCAGTTAGACAACGGAGGCAACAGAACTTAAAAGCCTCCATATCTGTGAGCAATGAAGTCCTAAAATAGAATGGCCCCATTCCTGACACAGAGGAAAATTCAAGGGTATGTTACGTTTTTTCTCCGGTATTGAAAGGTCCTGTAAAATTTTGTTAATAAAAACGGAAAAAATTCACTGCAACACGAAAATTTACCTTCTCGTAAACGACGCTCCGTAAATTGATGGACTCGATCAGCATATTGCCAGAAAGGGGAAGCTGAGTTGGTTAATTCCTCAGACGTAGAATATATCAAAATATGAGTGCACTTGATAATACCCCATTGTTTGAGTCACAAATAAATTTGCAGTTTATTTCCATCAGAATGAATTGCAACTTGCTCCTTGCCAAGGAACTTTTGCTTTGGAGAGCAACAGCTTTGTCCGAAGCGAAAAACGAATATTTGCACAAATATACCAGCTACAGTAAGACTTTCCTCCAAGTCGACATCAATTGAATAATTGATGACCTTGTGAAACGTATGTCACGCATATTTTCTACGGAGGGATGAATTCACATTTTCCGAAACGCTCCCTGTCAAAAACTTATAAAATTACTTTTTTTCCTACCCATCTTCGC
The DNA here is from genome assembly GCA_014899125.1 of Orchestia grillus. Lineage (NCBI taxonomy): Eukaryota > Metazoa > Arthropoda > Malacostraca > Amphipoda > Talitridae > Orchestia > Orchestia grillus. Next base: position 10,997 of record VOMN01086144.1, read on the forward strand.
AGTTACAATGATGTACTAGCAATCCATGTTCCGGCATCATGTACTCAATAAAGGTTCAGCTTGCCCTCGTCAACGTTCACGGCGTGAAAGCAGAGGGCAAAAATTATTAGTTTGCAACTACTTTTCTATATACAGTAGGCCTGTAAAAATTCACTCTGATCAAGTCACTAGTTTCTACGTTTCAAGAAGTTTTAAAATTCTTCAGCTGGGATAATAGTGGTAAACGTAAAGGCAAATACTAGAAAATAACACTATTGTTCCAGCTGAATAATTTTAAACCTTCTTGAAATATGAACTCTGGACGTCGCCATGCATTTGCTTAAACAGTTTCTACGTGCAAATCAACTCCAAGACGATTTAGAGGCTCCGAATATTCGGAAGTGCGTCTTCGGGGATCATAGATTCGGTGTTCCAAGCGAGGTGTTTCCTGGCAAAAAGNTCGGAAGTGTACATGGCATACGAAGTGTACATAGCATCCGAAGTGTACACGGCACCCGAAGTATACACGGCACCCGAAGTGTACACGGCACCCGAAGAGTACACGGCACCCGAAGTGCACAAACTCGCCAGAGCGACGAGCTCTGGTTGCGTACTTGAGGCGGGTCTCCTTCTTCGCTGTCCCTCAAGAACTACAGTTATAATTTGTTGTCCCACAGGATAGCTGATAAATATCTGTTATTTCTCGCTTGGGGAGAGGTTTTATGTCCCCCAGGGGGACATGGGACCCCTGGCAGCGGTGAAGCGCCTCTCGCGCCCCTGCCTGTATTTGCCTTCCTGAAACCAACATGGCCGGCGCTCCGCTAGCTAAATACGAATGTCCTTTTACGTTATTTCTCATTTGGCTTTACGGAAACTTACAAATATGTACTCAAGGCGTGACGTTCTGTTTATTTTTCAGTGAATCCTGGCGGTTGTATAATTAAAGGATCAAACGCAAAGATGAATATTATTTACCCTGCTACAGACACTAATTTTACGATAGCGAAACGATACGAAAAGCTTCAGCGTCGATACAAATTTCGCGTTTGAAATTTTTAGGCACTGCATAAGGCGATGAAAATGCACTACGTGCTCCTCTCGCTTGATGGCGTACGATTTTTTGGGGATATGGCATGTAAAATTTACCTTCTCGTTATACTCATTGAACGGTACTCACGAAGAAGAAAATTTTCGCAGAAACGGAATTACAGAACAGGACTTGTTCTTTTTCCTCGATAGTTATAGATGAAATCATAGGGGCCTGGAGGTGGTAGAGGCCCTTGTTCATTTAATTAATGAATGTGCAACAAATCAACACTTGTTGAACGGCTTACTTCTACTACTACTACTACATCAACACTTGCAAACAAGCTATGAACAATTTTACATCATTTAATTTAGTCATTCATAATTCAAATGGTCCTTTAGTAAGTTTCATAACTTCCATGACAGATGCATGGCTCAAACTAGATGGATACGACTTGAGTAATTTTGATACAGTTGGTTAGAAGTGCGTCAGATCGTACCAGTTGTCCAGATGTGCACCAGATCGTACCAGTTGTCCAGAAGTGCACCAGATCGTACCAGTTGTCCAGATGTGCACCAGATCGTACCAGTCAGCCAGAAGTACACACCCGACACCCCACACAGCGGGTGGGCATCGCCCCCCGTCAGATGAAGGGACACTCCTCTGAACGTCCTCAATACGCCTACTATTCAGCCTTCTCGAGAACCCTTTACGTGCACATGAAACAGATATTTCCATATTCAAATACACATAAGGCCTAGTTTATGGTGCAGAGTATCGTCAAAATACAGGGGGACAGAACAAAAAACTATGACCGACAGCCCAGCATTTTGAGAGCAAGGCACTGTCCAGCACAGACGCGTACGTAGCTGCAGTATGGGGGAGTTCATAGAGGCTTCCAACCACTTGTTTCAATTATTCAGATTTATAGAAATCGTATTATCATGCGTCATAGAAAGTAGCTGCATCTACTTGTTCATCTTATCATAGCCTTATGTATGACTTGTGGCATCCATCGTAATTTTCAGTTGAACGTTTTTGGTAGTCTCACAAAGTGATCTTTCCATAAGGGAATCTCACAGAACATGGGTCCTTGGTTTGTATGGGCTGAGATAAGTTTTATATTGAAGGTGGCTGCAACGGTTTGGGCTCTTAGAATCTATTGCTCTCGATTATTTGACTCTCAAAATATTCTCTATTGCACACCGTTGTTTCTTCAAGCCAAATTGTGTTGTCAAAAATATAAAGCAGGAGCAATACAAATACCACGCCTTGAATTGTACAGATTTCACGTAACGTCTCGCAGTGTTCAATGCAGAATATCCCTCTACACCAAATTGTATTCCAATGGCAGCTTCTAGCAAAAAATGAGATTTGTTTCCTTGGCAATTCTGCCTCACAAATTAATACATTATTACGTGAAATGAATGATGCGCCTACCATCAAATTCGGGCTAACGAGAACGACTTTGTTGCGTGAAATATTTTCGCCGAGAAACTCTACGGAGGCATTAATCTAACTTCAGCTGGTGTGCTCATGTTTCATTACCGAACTGGTGGAGAATTTTTAATTCTTGATCGCAAGTTGAGGAGGTTTGGAGGCAATGTTGACGCTGTATCGATTATTCGAGGCACGAGGGCAGGAAGGCAATTTGGTCTTGAATGAGGGCAGGTGAGAGCGAGTTTACCTCTTCCATCTGGCCATAATTGATCAGCAGAGCGAGGGAAGCCAGGCTCAGCTAAAGCCTTCCGAACTTAGTGCGCTCTCGTCATCTGAAGCCAGATGCAAATGCCCCGAGAATAGCATCAATTAGCATTAGTTAGGTTGCAAGCCAAAGGTAGGAGAAAATTATTTACTTGAAATAAGTTCAAGACCAGGTTCAAAGGTGCCACAAATTACAGAAATCAGATTATAATTAAGGACTTTTTGCGTTACAGTAACGGCTGTTTCGGAGGTCAAAAAAATCTGATTTACTATGAAAGATTTTCACTATTATGTTCAAACCAGACAGTGTTGGGGGAATTTTAATGTGCACCATGAAAAACACTTTAAAATTTATAGAACCCGGGCTAGAACTGTCATTAATTAGTATAAAACTTATTCAGGATATGTCAAGCATATAGATTGACCAGTTAAGTCTCCAAACATGAGCCCAATGGAAAATTTGTGCACCTAGACCTAGAACGACGAGTCTGACTGCAATAAATCGTCCACGTATGTACTGTGGCAGCACTACGAGATCAATTGATGTATGAGAGGTTTAAAATCGACCAAGTGTACTCATACATTAGGATACTTATAGATTCTATGCGGTGTAATGTTGCCGCCATTATTCAAGCTTGTGGACAGGCTGCACCACCAGGTGTAGCAGCAGGTAAAAATATTTTGTCTCGGGAGCTAATTAGCTACAGCGTCGAGAGTGGGCGGGCACGGAAAAATATTTTGTTCAATCCAAGAGCAGCACGTTTAATCTTCGATTTTATAATATATTTCAGTGCAAAAACACATCAAAAAATGTTGCTGCTCATGTTTAGTTCTACGGACACATGATAATTTAGCACCTATGAATAAGTGATTCTTTGCCATTGAAAATGTAACCTATTCGTGTGGTCTTCATAATTGCTTGAAGTCATGTGTAATATGCGTTTGAAATAAATAATTGAGCGTTTCATTTGCCATCCATAATTATCAAGGCACTTGTTTCCTCTATGAGAAATTTGACACAAAATGCAATTACACGAGCTGCCATCGAATCGAATTTGATGAAGTAAGAGCTTGGCACCCGCATGCTTTTGTTTAATTAACTTAATATAATAAAAGTCATCTCATATAGAGCTCGTGCAAATCTTGTAAAAAGACAAGCGGTGCACGCTAGAATAAGAAATGCTCCATGCATTTCACATTGAACGTCACCCGGCGTGTGTGGCTTAACAATTTTATCGCCCTCATCTGCACCTAAAGAAGCTCAACTGAGCTCAATTCGTGAATCCTTCATGCGCCCCAACTCGCAGCTTCTCCAGTCCGTAATCTAAGTCTCAATCTCCTGGTCCAAGCTCTCACCAAGTCCCGGGAGCATCAAGCAATCGGGACGCTTTGATTACCCCGACATTATAAGCTCTTCACTGTTAAATTAAAGCCATTGAATTAGTTCCGTACAGCGCGCTGGGGATCTTTCTTAATGAGCTGAGTAGCTTCCAAACGTCGGGTGGTAGCACTCCAAGGAATATTTATTCAAATAATTATTAAAGAAGTTATTTTCTCCGGTTAGTGTTTTCAGTTTACCTTAACCAAAATGTAAGGAAGAATAATCTATGCTTTAGGACAAATGAATCACAGTGCCGAGTGAATTTTCAGGATGTGTTTCGTTGTCAAAATGCTTAACAATAATTTTGAGGAGTAAATTTTCTTGCTCACACATGTGAGCTTTATAGGAAGATATTGCGGTACTGTCATGACAATGATGACATACAAAAACTTCAAACAATTACTACCACAAGTCCTACATCAGTTAAAAATATTACGCAGGGATTTCTTAACACGATTTCAATGGACATTTTTAAATACAGCTTCTCTTGAGCTTGATGAAGCTATATGACTTCTGGGGTATTAACAGGAATCGTATTCTGAAGCATACACATATATTTTGCATGGAACCTTAAGACATTTTACTGAACGTACACAATACTGAGCAAGGAATAAATTAATTGAAAGAATAAAATAAGATTAAAATATACAAATTATACTAAGCCTAGCCAATGGAAAGGGGTAAATTATAGAATATAGAGTACTTGAAATGAATTTATCCACAATGCGAGTGGTGTTTCAGTACTTGCGACGGCAGAATTTACCACCTATCACCACATCTTAGCCGCAGCATGTACAAGACTAAGGGTGTTCGCAAAATCTCCAGGAATGCATGAAGAACAAAGAAAAAGGTTCGGGCACACCTCGCCCCATAACGCAGGCTGGCCATGTTAGCCGAGGACGTTACGAGGCCGCTGCAAACTTCCCTCCCCTAATTCCTGTGCTTCATCCGTTGTCTCTACTGCGGAACTGCAGTCGCACCGACGCTTCCGGAATTCAAGAAGATTTTGTGGAAAAATTTCGTAATAGAATTTCGTTTTGTGAAATTGAAAAAAAATATAACAATAAAAAATACCAAATGGCATGAAACTTTCATCTTAAATTTTGCTAGTATCTTATTTATTCAGGGAATTATATTAACTAAAGGTAAATTTAGAATTCATTGACTTGACCACATAAGCAAAGTTTTAACAGCAAAATGACATTTATACTTCAGAATTGTGTAATACTTATTATTTCACTTTATGAAGTTACAATGAAACAAAAAAATAAAGTTCTAACACAGGAACAAAGCAAAATGGAAATTTGGTTGCATAGTGCAACCAACACGTAAGTTTTCTGGCGTACAGCGCACCTGGTGATGAAACAAACGAATTTTACATGACCCACCGATCATTTGATTATATGAACATTTAGCTAAGTTCCGAAAATCCGGTCTGAATTTTTAAGTCTTTTCAGTTTTTTATTTCTTGTTTTTGTTTATTTCATGAAACATTCTTCATGTCCTCGCACGTTCGTGTTCGCTGTGTTTCGTTTACGATGTTGAGCTCGTCGCTACGCACGAGCAGGTCAAGACATTGCAGGCACCTTTGGACCTCTATCAGCTGCAGAAGATTGGTGTGGTTCTCAGTTTCTTTATACAGTTCCTTGTTATCATGCGACGTTTATCTTCGAATATTTTTCAGTTTTACAAGCCCAGGGTTCATCTTTTCCTTGCACCAGCCAGCTCTAGCTGTGCAAGTCTGGCCAGGGCCCTAATTGGAAACAAACGTTGAGGGAGAGAGGCGTTACCGCTGCTCGCCGATCCAAATAATTACACTTTTATGGCAAATTTCACTCTCAATTTGCATACCTAAGCGTCCTGCCCTCGACAGCCGACAAAGTATCCCAATTATAACAGAAAAAACTCCAAAAGTGGTCTGTTAAGAAATAAGAATAAGCGGGAACCTCCGTAGTTAGAATTCTTGGAAAACTTTAATTGGGTTTTGGAACCCAGCAGCAAAGTAAAACTTGATATTTTACTTGCATGGAGAAGTTGTATCGAAAATTTCAAGCTCGAGTTTCAGAGAAAAAATGTCATTGTTCCTTTGTATGAATTCATTTCTACAGCGGTGATCAAAAGCCACGGTCTCTTCTAACAATTTCTATCAAAGCATTGACGAATTTAACGCATCCATTGCTGGAAATTGCTTTTTCTTTGAAGTTGGAAAATATCTAATCGAGCATAGCGTTCTCTGGTGACGCAGTCAGCTCGTCTGACAGCCACTAAAACGTTTGCTTTAATTTCGCCGAGAAACTTATTGTAAGTGTTTGACTTTTAGAAAGTGAGGATATATTTTGACTTTCATACTGTAAGTGCCTCAACGTTTATGACTCAACTGCCATTCACCGACGCTTCAATGCATAGTCCTCGAGTAAACTTTGCAGCGTTTTACGCGTTTTTCTAATCGAGAACTTTACAATCTTGGTATTAAAGTTCTGATGGAGATTTCAGAAATTTTGCGGCACAGGTAGTGTACATTTTTGATCAAAGTTGCTTTCTCGACATCATTTTGTTATTATCTAAAGTACTCAAAGATATGACCCATGGGAAACATATCAGTGAACGCTTCACTCGCACTATCTGGATCAATTTCTTTGCAGAGTGGAAAATAACATCATGAGCGAGAAGTTTAAATTTGACAGCAGGGTGCTAGACAGGATGCACTATATCACCTATCCCGGGTTAGGAACTGCGCAGAACACGAGCAGGAAGCAACAGCAGGAAATATTCGCGATGCCGCGAAGTGAACTTAAATTACTCTAAGAAGTTCAGCACAAATTTTAAATGTATTTTGACTGTGCGTTCGACACCACACAGAGTATACAGGACGAGCGCGCACAGCTCAAAAATAGGAGTAAAAATACAGAGAAAATGGAATACGCATACTCGTGAACGCAAGACGATAGAAGATATAACTAAAATGCATGGCGTACGAGCTCTTTTGAGAACGCCATCAATTTCTTGGTAGCATGAAAAATGTGTGGTATTATGCGATATGTAATACAATATGAGTAAGACATACGGAAACATGGGATGCCGAAAACATGTTCAGCACATGGTAGTTATTTTCAGAGAATAGTGTAAATTTCCGGATAGAGTAAAACATATATGGCCCATGTAATTTTTACATGAAAATTAAATATACAGACACATGGGGATTAATTTCAATAAGAGGTGTAAATTTCTGGGCATCATAAAATACCCTAAACTGGACCTAGACTAGAAAAATATATTGAACAATTCATAATATTTTCAGGTGATTGGGGTGTACGATTCTGCGGAGCTGCCTCGTCTGCACAGACTGGACTCGGCGACTTTTTCGACACTCCATCGACAGATTTATCACACATTTCTTAAAAATACTTTGGTGGGCGAAATTGTAGTCGATTATAAAGGCTCCGTTGTTAAAGTTAGAGTGGCTCATGCAAGTCGCAAGCGGTGCAAAAATGGAAACAGACACGACATCGGGCTTGAAAAGAAGAACAATTTAGGAACTCTTCAAACGCTGAATTCTGAGCACCACTTGTAATCTTGAATTTCGTACTTTGGGTAGTGATGTACGTGGTGGGGAGAGCTGAGGCATGTATCAATAAAACAATAGGCTAGTTAAAAGTGCTTCAAGCAGCGAAACAAAAAAATCTTCTGAATCTTTAAGATTTTTCAAAAACACTTGGTAAAACATCTTGGATTTATCGTTATGCTATTGGAATTTTTCTTAGCATATAATCATGTATTATCAAAGCTATTTAAAAACCAAATAGGCAGCTAATTTTTAAAAAATGTCATCGAATGAACGCATAGTTTACGTAAATAATAGTTTACGCAAATAATAGTTTATACAAATAATAGCTTACGCAAATAATAGCTTACGCAAATAATAGCTTACGCTAATAATAGCTTAAGCAAATAATAGTTTACGACTAGTTTGAGACAAGGAACACTACCCATACAATGGAAATCCAGCGATTAGCTTCACTAGACTGCACCGTCACTGTCTGTGTCTGCCATTAGTAAAGACGTTTAGAAATGGTCAGCATCAAATGCATGCACAAAAAGTGCAATATAGCAAATTATGACAGGCTGCTTATCAGTAAAATGAGGGAAAGGGAAAATATATCAATTCTATGAATATGTTTATCACCTTATACAACAACGAGCATCAATCACTGGTTTGCATAGCATCATCAGTTGTAACAACCGTTGTCAGTAGTCCGAATCAATGCCTGCAATTTTCCAATAAACAATATCTTTTTCAGCCTGAGTACAAAACCTGTCACCACAGTAGCAGCACAAAAGAAATGACACAGCTGTAA
>VOMN01086146.1:0-39755 GCA_014899125.1 Orchestia grillus
TTCGTCCCTTGAAAACGCACGCTGCTTAAGCGTGCGAAAGGTTGGGAAATAAATAAAAAAACCAGTAGATGTCTCCAAAAAATTAACCTTCAACATTGTATCTGGAATACAGAATTACCGGACTGCTCAAATAGACCGAGTTCAAGTTCCGCCCCGCATGTTCCATACTCGACATCACCGTTTATTGTATGTACAGCACTCAATAAATTTCATCACACATTACTCGACCTAATAGTAGATGAATACCTATTTCTGCGTAGGCATTGAAGGAGCACTCAAGTATAGGGTTGCGCATAAGTAACGCACCCTTTTAAAAAATTAAATAACTTCTCTGCACTGCAATAATTGAACTATTACATGAAAAGTAGAGTTCAACAATTTTTGCTCGTTGTTCTTCCGTGTAGCGCACCATTTTGAGGGTAATTTTTCAAAGATTTATTACCGCAATATACACTGGGTATCGGTAGACATGATACGACATGTAAATAAATTTTAAGAGTTCCGCTATCGTTTGCAATTATTCAAATATCTTTACTTCTCATACTTTCTTCTTTATTAATTTTTTAAAAGGGTGCGTTACTTATGCGCCACCCTGTATAAGTAGCATTTATATCGACAAATGCACAGGCACAAGTTTGTTCGGCCTAACATGAAATAAGAGTAACTTTGTCGGGGTAAGATTCTATTCCGCCCTTCAAATCATCAGCTTTATTGAATCGGTTATTTTATTTGCTTATATATCTTGTTCGGGCTCCTGTATGAGGCATGACCACGGTTAATAGTATAATACGAATATGTAGACACATTAACCGAGCATTGAAGGGGCATGTTTCAGTTCTTAGAATGATGGAGGATTCTGTACCCAGTATTGGCCAAGATGATTTTTGAAAGTATTCACAGAGCCGGCAGAGGCTATGCTTTCAGCTGATTCAAAATACTGGCAATTTTAAATGTAGAAAAATGTAGTTCTTTTGATCTTCTGATAGTTTTTGTGTTATTTATGGCCGTTTTTTGATACGAACGTCATTGTCTTTGCAGAAGAAGAGTTCGTCTGGAGTAGCATCGAAACCACTCAAATACTTGTGAGTTTATATTAGATGAGCTCACTGATCAAAGTTGCATGGTATATTCCAAATGTGTGGTCGGACTATCCTAAACGAGTAACATTATGTTTTTGAATTTCTATTCAGAATATCTTGCTATGACACCAAGAATTCTACTTGCATTTTTGACGCTCGTTTCTACTTGCTTGTTATGCTTGAGGTCTTAATTGATCTATAGTGTCACCAAAATCTCTGTACTGCTCTCTACTGTTTTGATTGGTTTATCATTCATTTAGTTTGGAAGTACCGGTTATTTGTACTAATGGGTAACATTGAGCCCTCCTCAAAGTTGAAGTTCATTTGCCAGGTTTCGGTCTATTGGAATAGCTGATTGAGGTCAGCATGAATGGTTATGTCTCGCTCACCGAGCGCTCTGTAACAGTTTCGTATCGTCAGCAAACTTGTTGGTTTTGCTGATGATGGCGAGGTCGAGGTCCTTCATGTAGATGATATAGAGATAAGGACCTAAAACGCTCAATTACGAGACTCCAAATGTTAAACGCGTCCTATTGCCAAAATTGAACATGAATAGTCACTCGATGTGAACTATTAGTGAGCTAATATCGTATCCAACCAGAACAGTTACCTTGTATGCTATGAATTTCTACCTGGACCATTAACCTTTCATGGGGATGTTGGTGAAGGCTTTTTGAAAGTCGAGGTATATGAGTTTTATGGCATTCGCTCTGTCATAAATGCGGTTGACTTTACCAAAGAAATCGAGGAGGCACGTGAGGCAACTGCGTTTTTGCCGGAATCCGTGTTAGGTGTTGTTAATCAAGTTTAGCAAGCAAAATGGATTTTTCCAATAATCAGGTTCATTGCTTGAAGAGGCTTTATGATTCCGACTTCAGGCAGTCTTTTCAAGGTATTACAGATAACAGAAACAGACGTCAGGCTGATAGGGTGACAGTCGACACACGTTCGTTTCCTTTGTTAGGTCAGGAGTGACATTCGCTCACTTCCAATCCTCCCGAATAATACCTGCTGCAAGTGATCTGTTGAAGACATTCGCTAATGGTACACTAATTAATTACAACGGCTACTGCTTTAAGTATTTGAGGACCTAGGCCGTTGGACCGAGAAGTTTATTATTTTTTACCTTTTTCAGAGTGAATAGTTAGGCTGTTAAAGTTTTCTGGCGACTCGACGACATGCTGTGGCAGAGACTAAGTATTTAAAAAGTTAATAAGTTTATTTTCAGGGACTCGGTTTTGTCAAGAAGTTCAGTCTAGTGAAGATAGATTGAAATCACCCATAATGATTGGTTATAGGGGAGTACTGAGAATATCATCAAGGGATTCATGGAGTCCATCATTATCGGTTGATGTTCGGACCGAGCTGCTGTAAACTAATACTAACTCGATGCGTCTTTTTTGCTGCTCACATATTGTGAGGCTAAGCACCTCAATTGAGAAGATAAATTTTCATAGGCATTCTGTTCGATAATAAAATGGGTTTTCCTTCGTAATCGACTCGTGTTTTGGCAAAAAGCTCTATTGTTTTCAATCTGCAGTACGGGTAGAACCTCCAAACCTGAAATTCTGTCATTTGGTACCGCCTGTAATTCTGTATGACAACTCCAAAAATTATCAAGCGATTCAAAAAGAATTCACGCTTAAGGAAGCAATCTGTACCATTGCTAAAGGTTGGGATGCTCTAGCGCTATCTAGCCTAAAAAAAAGATTGCTCGATCTGGATCAGGACCCGGCAAGCCTCAGGTACGGAAGTTGCCGGATTCAGGAGCGTCAACACTGACAGTTTCACTGATGAGGGCATGCAAAAACGCCCACAACAGCGCGCGTCTCCGCAGTATTTCTTATACGTCCGGACCACTCCGCACATCTGCGCCAGTCAGATTACAGGGAACGCTAATCAGGGACATTCGGCGCCTTTGAGTTAGGCCACCTTCGTCAATGTTACTCAGATCGACAAGCCTCACACTGGAGAGTTTTCATTGGGCTATGAAACCTTTTTTTAACCTTCGCTCGTCTGCTTATAGGTGACGAAAAACTTTGGAGTCCTTATTTCTGCCCTTTTGCATCGGTTGAGTCTATACGCGTTTTTTTGTCTGCAATCGATAAGATTCTGAAAGTATTTTTTGAAAATTTAAATTCAACTTTTACGCAAGTAGTTCATTTTCTGACAGACAAATACAATCAAATGCTTATTATTTCCATCTACATAGAATGTTTATTTTTCCTTGTAAACGCTTGTAGACCTCAGCTCTGTGAAAAATTTATGTGTAAAGGTTCTATCGTTTCTGTATGCAGAAACTGTTTCTGCTGCGACAGCTAACCTAATATTTTTCAGCAACAAATTGGAACGGTTTTGGTCTTTCTTGAGAGCTTCTATTCTTTTGGTTTACAGTTGCATATTTCAAGCGAAGAACCACTCGAATGAAATTGACTTCACCATCTTTCAATCGCCATCTTGGCGTATGGCGTTTCATTTACAACACTGAAAATTCTTCCTTTTTAATTTTGCTTCCTCCTTTTCTCTGCAACCACCATGAAAATAAAAGTGCATATTCCTAAACGTATGATCATCTCGGACGCTGAAAGCCTTCAAGAACTTCAATAATGTAGTGCCATCCTCTAATTAATTGCCATTAATACATAAACCAATATTACTAAAAAGACCTGTTACAATAGGTGAATCCATTTCACTCGCTGAAAATTTTGTTGTATTGTAATCCTCGACCTTTTTAAGATTTGCTTAGCTGTTCCTAACGTATGATCTGCTGTAGCGGACGCGCAAGAATTACTTGCAAAGTTCCATGTAAACGGCAGCAGGCAGCGGCCAGGAGAGCTGTCACCCTCAGGGCCGCTCAAATTAAGAAGCCACGTGCTCCTCACGTTCGCCGAAGCTCAGAGATATGAAGTGAACTTTCCGCATTAACGAGCGCCTGTGAGCCTTTAAGAGAAATATTTCACGGGAAGATTTTCTATTTTGTAAGCGTTTCGCCTTTTTAATGTAAACTTACGACCAGGATGCATAGGTCGTTTCGAGAGTTGGAGCAGTGATCTGTTCCCTGCCTTAAGCCGAGTTTGATGGCCAGTAGGGAAGCTATTGCCTGTGCTGCTCAAACTCTGGTCCACATTCTTCTTGTGACGCTGAGGTGAACTTTGACTTCAGACTCTAGTGTTTCATTTTCGCTAAAATGAACTTAATAACTGCAAGGTTCCCACTGCCCTCGTCGAGTGTCAATAAGGCCTTCGAGTTGCGCTAGCGCGTCCTCATTTTACCGTCCAATGCAGTGTCTACTGTAGATCGAGTACTGCACTGAATAATTCATCATGGAAATGGAGTAGGTTAGGACTAAGGTATGCCAATTTTCACCCAATATTACCTATATTCATAGATCAAGTTTATAAAAAATATTATTACGACTATGATTATTATAATTCATTCATTATGCCATAATGCTTTTTAAATTTCTTAACAAATTGCTGTCAGAGAAAATAAATAAAATGACTGGTGAGATCTTCAGTTAGGCCCTCGATGAATTTATATTCTCTTAATGACAACATAACTATAAATTTTGGTTACGTCCATCCACATCAAACTGAAAAGTCTTATAAATGTTGAATTTCTGAAATTATAAATTTAGAATATAAAATTCATACAATAATTTAAATGTGTATACCTTCTTAGTCTAAAAGGAGCGATGCACAAGACATTATTTTTAATATCGATGTCATTTTTCCCATCTTTCCAAAATATTTTAGGGCTATAATTGGGAGTTGATCACTTCTAGATCGTTGATCGACGCAATCCTGTCTAATGCAATGAAGAATCTAACAGATATCGTGTTAAATCGACCCACATTTACAAGAGCGTGTGGGCTGATTTTTCCAAACGTGAAAGGAAATCTCTGTACGTTTAAAACGAGTTATCATTCAATATCTGTTCGTGGTATTACCAGGCCAACCAAACTGAAACCAAGACCTTTCATTCCTTTAAGTTTTCAACGTATTCTGTAATTTTAATTAATCACATGTGTACCAAGTGAGAGATAACGCATGAGAATGACGATTCATTAGCTTAAATTGGAATGAGGGTGTCGATAATAGCCGTTGTCCAATGGGAATCGTGAAATTTTGCAAAATAGTTTTTTGTAAAATGCTCGTAGAATATTGCTTAATAACCAGAGTCTTTTTACCTTCTAATATGTACGATTTATTACCATAGGCCTCACACTGGTGCGTGTTGCACATTTACAGGCTGAAATATCCAACAGTTTAGTTGCTATGCTCTTAAAGGTCTTAAATTCTTCGTTTAAAATTGCTCTCAACTGGTCACAAGTGGACGACCTCCGCGGCTTATGACATTTCTCAAAGCACGCATCTTTGAGTTTAACAATTTTGCGTTCGAAAACTGTAGAGATCGATGACATTTTCCCACTGAGTATGTTCTTTTCCACCAAACGAATTAGTATGGAGAGGCTTAACTTAGTATTGTTACACTTTTCATCTAAATTGATTCTACCTTTTACGGAACCGTTAAATCCGTCCTCATTTCTAGGGGAGCAAAATTTTCGCGGCGAAATCTGTCGCGGGTGCCTAAGAAGAAGGTTACTCAACAGTCTTCGAAGAAATCTTCTTGGACGATGATGTATCTATTTTTATGGCCCAGTTGATACAATAGAGTATGTTAATAAGAAGAGCGCACGAGAAAAGCCACAGCAGAACTCATCACATTAGGTGTATATGTACTGCCGAGTAGCGTTCCTTATCATTGGACTCCAGCGACACACTTCCATGCGCCTGCAGCGACTCCATTGCGCGTATGAGAATCATGAACTAACACTGCTATGTAATTCGCTTCAAGTCCTTAATATCTCTTCACGGAAGTTTTTATCATAGTTCGCCCTTATTAGTGCGTCGATAACTATGACAATGCTTCAAATGAGTAAAGATGTTAATTTTTTTTTAGAAAAATTGCATAAAATTGTACAGAAATATTTTCTAACATAACTACTTCGTCTCTTAAATTTGAGTGATGATAAACGTAACGTTTTAAGATACCATCTTTTTTTCAAAAATATACAGAGATATCTAATTTTGATATACAGTGAAAGCAACATTACTACGTCGTTGCATGTCAGAATATAACTGGGATCATTTTTCATTTCAATAAGAAAAAATATTAAAATTTGCGAATTTTCGGAAATGTAGGGTTCATGCGCAACCAGAAGATGTTAGTAGATTTAAATTTCTGTATCGTTTTTACCAAAATAATTGACAACTTTTCTATGCTATGCCCAATCGGAAATAGATATTTGACTTTTTTTAACGTCACCTTATTGTTGCACTCTCCCTTAATGATCATTCCGAGTTCATATTCTTCCACCAAATCTTCCCTAAATATTAAAAAAATCTGAACTTTAATCTAATTAGCAATCGCAGAAAGGAGTTTTCTTCGGATCACTCAACTTTGGATTGTGACTTCACTTTCTCCTTCAACTTTTACGTCATGAACCGTGCAGAAATTACCGGTGCTCTAAGCTGCTTTGATGTCCTCCTGTGTCCTTTCCATGCCTGAAACTCTTTCGTAATTATGTTTTGCATTAGAAGAATGCATTCCTTTATCTTTGGCATGGTAATAGGAGGGGAAGGCGAGCGATCGATCGTTGCTGGTGGCAGGACGACTGCTTGCGTTGCATGGCATCGCAGCCTTAACTTTTTTGTTGTTCTAGAAACATTTTCAAGCGTGGATCCGAGAATGGCGACCATTGTGTTAAAAATTTTTTCTAAATAGAATGCCGTTTTCGATGCTTTCTAAAAAAAGATATTATCATTTTTTATCACCGTTACTGATGCTATGAAATGTTTTAAATTTTTGTACAGCACTCCACCTGCAACGAAATCGTTACAAGCGCAATTTTATTACTTTAAAAAAATTAAAAACTTATTTTTATTGCGGAACTTAAAAACAAGGATCTGACAACAAGTCAAAGAACAAGATTTCGACCAGACGCTTATGTTGGTGGCTTACAACCGCTGTGGGTGCGCGCGCACTACATCCCATGAGCGCTGTGACCCGGAGGCATCAAACCATTCCCTGACCGAAGCAAGCATACTGAAAGCATTGCCCCTCTGCACAGCCAACCCGATTCTTTGCTCCAGCCAAAATGCTTTCCTGCGATGTTAAAAATTGTTTTCGTTTTTGAATACCTATGGAAAACTTATCATTCCTGTTCCTGTTACAAGTCTTTGCTATTTACCTAATTTTGTGACGCTTTCCGATTAATATTTTTAAAGCTCCATTTACCCAAAATATTGTTTTGGCTTGATGCTTTTTTATTATATAATTTTCCTAAATAAACTTGTTCCACAACTTGCTCTATAACGGTTTGACTCCAAGTAGTTTCACGTACATCTATCATCACACAATGTTTTATTTACAGGGAGCTCATTGTGAATAAATTAGACACGAAAAAAAATGGAATGGAAAAAAATGGGAAACCCGCGAAAATTCTGCGGCCTTGAAAACTATATCCAGAAATTAATTTTCGACTACTATTAAACATGAATTCCTGACAAATGTAATCATAAAAAAGACATTAAATGTACTAAATTAAATTGCAACTTTACAGCACATGTACACAAGGACGGAGCTAGTTTTTCGCAGGGAGCTAAACGTAGCCTTAACGCCGAAATGATTTCATCATTAAAGGATAAATAAAAAATGCAGCAGGTCTCCGAATTGGACGCCGGAGGTAACAAATCATTAAAATGTCGTCGTCGCAATCCTACTTAGAAAAATCCCTTTAAAATGGCGCTGCAAAACGCACGAGATCAGTCAATCGGATGAAGCCTGATTTAGGCTTTCGATTTCTTTCCTCGAAAGCAAAAACTGAATTAATATTCCCATATGGAGTTGAGTTCGTCCAAGTTCAGTCGTTTCACTTACTGTACATCTTAGAAATTATCGGTAAAATTATCAATGCTCGAAAACAGTAGCATGTATATCTATTGTAATATAAAATAATTAAAACACAGTTGGCTCTATGTGCAAAGTTGCTTGAATATATAAGGAGACTACGTACAAAGAATACAGGGGTCAGTGAGTTGAGAAGCTGATATTCAATGAAGTAATTTTAACAGGTAAATACTAGGTTTAGCTTTCTGGCTATTTATGATGAAACAGGTGTAAGTTTGAAAAGTAAGCTGTAGAACAAAATACGATAAATATAAATTTTTTCTTGATGAACGGGAATTTTGAATTTGTAAGTAAATAACATGTTTTTACTCACGTTCAAGTTTAACAACATAATCTAAGAGCCAATACAATTTGTTTACGACCGCACTTAATCTGAAAAAACAGTTTTCTAAGATATTATCATTGTTGATAGGGTGTTGCACATAACCTAAACACTGTTTTTAACTTTTACCAAGTTACTACGTATTTATCAGATTTATTCATTATTTTCAAAGGCTGATGCGGAATAGTGTTTTATTCTATATTGAAATAAAGCTTTTCTGTTGAATTTTCAATTCATTCGATCGTTTTTACTAGTAGTTATCTAAAACATGCTTGAGTATCCGAACAGATATTAGTACCGATAAACAAAATCTAACTTTCTTAAAATTAATCTTTCATCATTGCTACAGAAAACAATTTTTTAGATCAAACTGAAAAAATATGATTCAAATCTGCTAACTAGTCATCAAATTATTAAATACATGTAGAAGGTACCGTTTTTTATGAAACAAACCGTACATCATTGTTATAGTAAATGTTATAGTACTTGCTGTAATTTTGATATTCATGAACAAGTGTACATTTTAATCCACGATAATTTAACTACACAATTCAATGACATCAAAATTCCCCAGTTAAAGGACAAATTTATCCACGTTTTAAATCTTCAAACATGCCTTGAAATGCAAACATATTCGTGTTCGCATCTCTGCTGGAATTCCCGCTCGGGATCAGGCGAGTTGGCGGCGGTGATAGACCAGGAATTGGAGGCGAGCTCCGTTCCTGGGAGGCAATGCCAAAAAGTATGAGATGCGCATATCTGCCCATCGGCAAACGCTCAATTTCCCGGCACTTCATCACGGCCGAGTGTCATTTTCGTTCGAAGGAAATATAGCAAATGATAGGAGCGAGAGGGAAGACCCGGCATCGACTTTCCGGTGACAGCTCAAGAACGGAAACCTGACGGACGAGCGGCGAGAACGCGGGGCCTCGCTGCGGCAGTACAGCGAGATCGACTCGGTGTAAGCGTCCTGGAATCAGGTTATAAAAAATATACCTCTGTTCTGTAGTCTAATGTAACGATTCCTAGTTGTTTATTTCTTGTAGCGTTATGAACACTACAAGTATTTTAGATGTTTGCTTTGATATTTGATGAGAGACTCGAGTTAGTTAGCATTAATGGTAATTTATGAGTACTAATAGTTGGATTCACTGTATTGTGTATTTCTACCTGAAGAATTGACTACACGATTCATTATAATTTATATTTGTGGCACATAAGTATTTTCCCTAACTCTGCTCAGTAAAACAATGCAATAAGTCCATTGTCTTCATGAAACAACGATTTTGTGTTATACCTTCATTAAATATTATTACCGTTTTTTTTTTAAAAAGGCTAATTCGAAAATTCATTGACCAGGCCGTATAAGCAAAGTTTCAGCATTACAATTATTTTTTCATTTGTTCAGTATGAAACAAATGGGAGTTTATTGTTTTAACCCAGGATCCCTAGGCCAAGACAGAAGTAAAGTTTTCCGACATAGTATGATTACTGACCACGTGATGCACACTTATGTCGAGATCTATGTTGAAATCCTCTAACATTTATTGATTGTTCCTGTGATGTATGCAACCCAATTTTTTAATGAAAATAAAATAAGCTATTGTCAATATATTTCTTTACGGATTATATATGAAAAATGAAACGAAATATCTGCTGAAATTCAAATGAAGCGATTATAATTCTCGCTTCTATAGAATGAACACGGCCGTAGAATCGAGGTATATAGATAATGAAATCGATAGTGTCTTGTACCGGATGGGGAATCTGTTTTGCAACCTGAAGAATTTCACTTCTTTCACGTCAAGGATAATGAGAATACAGCAAACTTTAATATCATTTAATTGAAGAATTGTATTCCTTAATTTGGTGGTACTCTGATCGATGTGGCTTCCTTTAGTCTTCACGACGGTCAGTACATGCTTCACAAGAAGGACAGTGGGACGCATACTGTTTCCTGAACAATTTCCCCCATACATGAAAATGAGCATGCTTCGATTTCAAATTTCTGTGTATTCGAACCCGAGCCCTTGTCTCAAAGATGGACCAATATTGTGCTGGCCAATTGGTTTAGATCAGATGAGGATGGAGGCCATAATTCCATGTTATTGAAGGGGGCAAATTACTTCTGCACCAATACCTCAGCTCCTCCTTGATGTGTGAAGAAGAGCTCCGTCTTGTTCGAAGGTGCAATTGCTGTTTTTGAAGTGCTATTGGGCTTCAGTAAGCATTGGATTAATTATTATCGATCAATAATTTTATGCGTTAATTTTTGCGCTTTTAAGAACAAAAGGGCGAGAGCTTGTCTACGTCTCAAAAACTGCACCCCAAACAACGACTTTTCGGACGCCTTGACGCGGTCATATCTGCGCATTCACGAAAATTTCCCGTGTTAATTACGGAAGCTAATTTTTTTGCATGAGTTATAACTGGAGTTATAAATAAATTTTGAAGATATTTGGTATACCAAATCTTCAAAATTTATTTGGTATCATACATACGTACATTTTGTATTTAGAACCGGGTTGTGATACATCCTCCCTCTTTTTTTGAGACCTATCTTTCCATATATTTCGGTTCCACATCTTTATTGCACAACTGTGGTGGTGCAACTTTCATTCACTATAACTCTGACGCTAGTCTGGTGCGATGGTGCGAGTCCGTCATTACGCTAGTTACAAGCTGGTGTATTAACGGGAAAATTATTTTTAATGTTGCGTAATCATTTGAATCTACATTTGATATTTCTTTCTCATCCTTGTCTATTCGAACCCAACAACATACCGAAGTGAATAGTCATTTAGTATTTCGTCATGACAGTTTTTTTAAATTCTTTCAATTGTTTAAACTACATATAAGCCGAAACCGCGCCATGATTTTGAAGGACCATTCTTTAGTACACTGCATGATTTGCTAGTCTGAGTTATCAACGTACAAAGGTATCCTAAAATAGAGTCTTGTATTTCATTTGACACGCTCATTAGAAACATTTAATTTTGTATATAGAGCGGCAAAAATATCATGGTTCAACAACGCGTGTTGAAACCTGCTTGTCCATCTATCCGATTACCGATTTTACTGTTTTAGAATTGGGGTTTAACACAATATGTAAGGGGACTTTGATACATGTTGGAAAACAAAGACATTTGAATTAATATTAAATATTTACCAAGTTAATTTAAAAAATCATTAAACTTAAAGATAACAAAAAATGAAGAGTTAGGGTGAAAATTCGGGAAAGTCATTATGTTTTCAAGCAAAGGGAAGAATTCAGACTACTATCACAACGCCTACATACATGCAGGTGAGGGAGAAATCTGTCGTGCGAGATGCCATTCAAGGCAGGAGTATAATTTTGTTCACCATGTTTTTCGGGGAAAATATTACGATTTCATGCCAAGAAAACATTTACGATATGTCGTATACAGAATAAGAACATATAAATGAGGAAGTACAGTAAAATAAGGGAATAGGTTTGCACGAGGTTGAGATTAATGCGACACGATCATAATCGAGAAATCTAGATGGTTAGTGGCAATAGCAGTTCTCAATGACGGTGAGATCAAGGGGGAAGCCATGTGTGTACACAGCGAGAAGTTTTGGGAAGCGTGGGGTCTTGTAACCGTAAATTTTGCTGACAGATGTGCTAGAAGTGTAGCACTTCCTTAGTAGTCAAATTTTCCCATTTAAATTCAGGTAGAACATGTACTTTTGGAGTGGCCGGGTTACCAAGTTAGAATTCGCTTATGTTATGTTTACTGAATTTTGAGAAACTGTGTTCCACAAATAGACCTTAAAATATGTTTTGTAGCAGTCCACATTTAAAAGCGTTTCATTGTATCGGTGTTACCATGCAAAAGTCGCAAAACTTATTCTCCCCTTAATATTGTGTGGGGCCGTAGAAAAATATTAAGAGCTAATATTATAATATGCTTGAAATATTCGCTGGACTTTTCTGGGGCTAGTGGATTATTTGCAGAGGAGCTGCTGAGAATCATACTTTGAAGTTGCAAGTGTATTTGTTAGGTAAGTTAGCAGCTTTTGCAGTTTCTATTATAATCAGCTAATTTTGTGTGAGCTGATTTGATAAGAGCTGAATGGTATATATTATTCTGCATGAAAAATTTCTGTTTTTGCAGCTCACGCTCTTAACTTTTTAGGGAAAGTTACTATCTATTTTTCGTATTCATTAAATATTTTCAGTACTGGATGCAACTTCAATTACAATTTTTGTTCGACGAAAATACCTAAATTTGAGGGAAATTGTGCAAGGGAAAAGTTGTACCTCTATTCAAAGAAGGTTACGTCATAGTAGAACGCATCTTTATTACGGCATGCCTTTTCCTATGCAAAAAAACAAACGTCTTGGAAGGTCGTCTCCATCTTAATAAACATCCACGAAAGATTGTTCCCGAAGGCTTGCTCTCCTGCGCCAAGCCCGGGTCTCTGCCACCAGCTCCTCCCCCACGACGGGCTGTGAGTCCTCGATCTGAGTGGTACAGCTCCACTATTAAACAGGAGCAAGTACTATAAATATCATACATCAGAGTACTGCTTCAGTGGCATCGATCTGTTTAGCTTGCAGTGATCGTTTCATTCCGCCCAATATCTACTCGATTTTTGAGTACATAGTTAGAGTTAGTAGTGTGATGTGATGGTACTGTTTTCCAATACGCAAAATCATTCATGAGCAGTTGCTATAATCGCATTCATAGCGGTATGTCAAGTGTCATCTCTATCTTCGATAAAGTTCTTAGCGCTCTTTTCCTGCCCGGACGAAAATAGCAGGGTAATTTACGCTCTTTCTCAATACAGGTCTTTTAGAAAAGTATTGCTTGAAATTTCACATGTTTTTAATCGTTTCAGCCCTGAACACATAAGTGCGAGTAGTTGGTCACATTTGATCAAACTTTAGCAATTGCGTCGCATGCGTGACACGGCAGCAAAGCCAAATTTACCATGTGCAGTACTACTCGGCTGGTGTTCCAAAAAGAGTACCGAAGATCATCTAGCTAAAAAAGTGTTGATAATCTCGTATTGTAGCACAGCGATTAATTTTGAGTCGTGGGTAGAGGGGTGGAGGTGTTTTTGTGGTCCTCAAATGATTGATATTCTTCTCGAGTCGACCGTGAAGTCCGTATGTTATTCACTCTCTTTTTTTCTTGGTTGACAAATTCGGACTTCTCTCTCACTTCTAACAATTTTTATCTTATTTCATAAAATAATGGAAGAATGGTAGCTTCAGATTTGATTTTTCCACTTTGCAATGAAACCTACATAGTCGTCTACTGACAGCATCAAAGCCCTCCCATGTGTTCAAAATGTAAGATGAAACTGCAGTTACTGTAGTACCAGTGAATAATGTCTCGACTCATTAGTGTAACCTAATTTTTTCTTAACAGAAAATAATTGTCTCAGGAAAATACTGCAGTAAATCCTCATCGTTCTTGGACGATGGGCTAAAAATATATTCCATCCGTGAAAACTTATAAAAATTTTCACTATGACTGCAAGTTTTTTCACAGCGATATCTGGAAGTAATGCTTAGTCGTATAAACTGTGAAAAAAGATAAGATTCCAGTTCGCACATCGGAAGAAAACGAAGACGACGCACCAAAATATAATTATACTTGCATCGTAAATTTAGCATGCGCTGTAATTTTACCTTGTTTTCGGTGGTACTTTATGCGTTAAATTAAGTTTTGAATTAAATATTTTGGCCATGATACAAAATTTCCTTGAATTTAAATGTTAATAATATTGAGAGAATCAGCCCAGCGGAGCTCTGCACAATTTTTTCCTTTTTTATTCCACATGACTTTCTTGTTGCGCCTACCTCTCTTCCTCTGTTGCGTTGACCAACTCGAGTGTTCTTATTGTTTTCTCATCAGTTGCTTGCATGTCTTTCAAATAATGTTAAGATCGTTAGTAATGGGCCAGCGGTGTTTGATTTTTCAGTTTGTGTTTCTTGTACATATTTAATGAAGTACCTGTTCAATACTAATAAATTGTGCTAGATATTATAACTCTTATAATTTTCCTTTTTACGAATTTTGTTTCATAATTTTTAATTTGAGCAGTATCAGTTGATTAGTTTACTCTAGTTATGTGGTCGTTTTTATTTATTATATTTCTCTTAGCTACAGGGAGCAGGTAGTTTCTTTTGCCGATTTTGTTTTATCCATTTTTAATTGTTTCGTCTGTTCTTTCATATGTTGTGTCACAGCATTGTCTGCTCCCTCCGATATTTTATTTATAGAACTTCCAAGCCTTTCTAACTCTTCGTTTTCTCTGATATTCACTTACTGTCTTGATTGTTCTTTAATGTAACATTCATCTTATACGTGCATATCTTTTCACTTTATTTTTTTCCTTATGTACTTCTTGAACATTATGTAATTCTCATGCCATCGCCAATTCATCATTTCTTGTTCAAATTGAGAAATCAGTACAGGGAATTTCAATTCATTTGTTTTCGTTACCTCTCCATTACTCTCATAACTGATTATCAAGCGTGATTAACTTCGACTCTAGTTGACAATATTCGTACGTATTTAGTAGGTGTACCAATCTGATCTTCTAAATACATGGCGCATGCGTTGGGGAAATTTCCCGTCCTTGCGTTTATCATTTCTCACCAACGGGTCTAGAATTTCTCACCATCGCGTCTAGAATTTCCTATCATCACGTCTAGAATTACTCACCATCGGGTCTAGAATTTCCTATCATCACGTCTAGAATTTCCCATCATCGTGTCTGGAATTTCTCACCATCTGGTCTAGAATTTCCCATCATCACGTCTAGAATTTCCCATCATCGTGTCTAGAATTGCATATCATCGCGTCTAGAATTTCTTATCATCCCGTACAGATTCAAAGGAGTAATCATTTTTGGTATCATTTAGTCGATCAGTAACTAATAACTGAGCTGCTCAACAGTCGTAAATGAGAGTAAACTGGAAATAACAGATCACAAAATGAATTAATATGTTTCAAAAGAAGTGTGGAAATTATCTCTACTTCTGACAATTAACAACTCAAATACAAGCTGTCACCAAATCTTTGACGCCATTTCATCATGCATGTAATTGCATGGATAGTAGGTATAGTTAAAATAGAATCGAAATTTGCAGTATGAGGGAATCAACATATAAGTATATTTATTTATTTATGGTTATTCATTTTTTTAAATGAATAAAATTCCATGTATGCCACGCAGATTTGATCCAACTTCAATGAAAACTGTTCACGTTATTAGGTGATGAAATGTCCAATTTTAGAAGAATTGATCGGTATGTCGATACCAAAGTCAAGGGTGAACACATGAAAACAGTATTGTTTGGAATCCTATTCCGACCGGAGGGGATCTGGGGAGGCAGCGAGGCCTGCTGTGGTCTCCGTGCCCCGGAGCTGAGCAAGGATGCGACGTGGATCTCAGCCACTTGCGCTATAATTGGACTTTGTACTGGCTTTGTCTGGCGTTAGCCCATGTCATTAGCTTAAACTAACCAGTCATTAACTAAATTTCGTAATCCGTGATCCATTTAAACTTTGCTTATGATATAGGCTCTGATGGCTCTCTCTTTTTCTTCCTATTTATACCAGTATTAGCTATATCATGCGAAACGAACCCTTTTGATTTCCGGCGTTCTCGAGGAGCACAGTCTCTTGTGCTGTCAATTTGTGAATTGAACTTGTTCTTTGTTTAGTGTTCTGGGTTTGTTGTGTTTAAATTAATGTAGTATGAAAGATGAGTTAATTTCACCCAAGAGACTTGGTTAAACTACACATACGAAACTTTGACTTTGTAATGAATTTATAATAAAGTACAACACTTTTGTAACTATTCAACAGTGACTGCTAAACTTTCACTGATCGTTCGGACCCATGCAGAAGAGCTCGATGTTGTCTTACAGCTAACAAATAATAAGTTTTAAAGACATAGACTAAACGCTTAAATAACGTATAGTTTGAAAGGTTCTTGGGAATATTCAGATTCTAGGCGCTTTATAGGTTTTCAAAGATAGATTTCACATTTCCATTCTTCTTTCTCACGAATAAAATTATTGCGTACGGTTGGTCATCAAGAGGACTCGCATTTGACGACCAGAGACCAGAGCTGGTAGGAAAAGGCCTGTTTTGAAGGTGTGAGAGACAACGCTCGCCTGCCTTGCTTCTCCTACCTGCAGGACAACGCTACAAATTCAAAATTATGCAGCAACGCAAATGAATGTCAATATTGTACAGCAGTCTCTGGTCAAATGACTCAAAACTGTTGAGCGCAGGTAATCGGTGAGCGCTTGTTGTGTAGCGTTTGAGCGGAACAAGAAAATAGCTCCCTGGGAGAACATCTAACGAAAGTATCTCTGACAGAGCAGCGGTGTTCTCGAGTTTTGAGGACAGGTTTAACGTGTGTCGAAGCGACAATCTTCTGTCTTTCCATGCGTGATCCCAGTCATAGAGTAGTTTCTTATGATTCGAAGGAAATACACTAGGACTTTAATTCTCTGTAAACGACTTCCGATGCAATCTGTCATTACAGGACATAAAATCCGCTGGTTACATCAACTTCCTTTGATAAGTTCCTCAGCCCCCGCTGAATGCCTTGTCGGTACCTGCTCGGTACCCCTGTGATGTTTTTTTTAGGGGATTACTGCTGGTTCACCTGGTTAAATTCTACATTCGATCAATAAATTACACTATTCCACTTAGCGTAGTGCTTCAGTTTGCACGCTATTTTCCTCTCTACAAAGTAGTAGATATCCTTTCGCTTTCATCCGATTCTTAATATTTCATGTGTAAAATAATGCAAACTGATTATCCTCAAGTTCCCTGATAGCGTCTTGCCATGAAACTCTATGCCAATAACTTTTTGTATTCAAGGCAGACAATTGATTATACAATTTCAGAGCACTGATACTGTTTTCACAGAGCCATTAGGGTAGAATTGAAGTACAATGGACTGAGTAGTACTACTTGTTCAAAAATCGAACGATATACATCTATAAAGTACTTTAGAGTTTTCTTCTAAAGTGTAGCTTCATACTCGAATTTGTGTAGGCTTCTATCTTTTTAGTATTGAATGAATCTTTTGATGAAGAAGATCTACTCACCATGACGTTACATCCTCAAGTTTCACCGAAAAGACTATGTTCGCAGGGTCAGGAGCGTTGTCATTGTAGCTCTAACCGTTACTGAGTCCAAGACAAATAATCAAATTTTGTATCTTCTGTCTAGAATAAATCATTAAAAAGTGCTGCCTCGCATTTCCATGGATGAAATGAGCGTTGACCCTGAGCTGAAATAATGGAGATTGTGCATTTCCGGATCATTATGGTTGGTCCGTCTAGCGACTGCAGCTCCTGCCGCCAGGTTTTCTTGATTCAGTTAAAGAGTTGCCATTAAGGCTGCTCTGACGATCATTAGAATTTGCCTAAATGCTCTGCGGGAAATTTTAAGCAGATCACTTGAACGTTCACGGTAGTTAAATGGCTCTGACTTTTATCTGCGTCAGAAAGGCTGAACTCGAGAAACTCAAAGGAAAGAAACTGTTAGGAAATAGTTGTTCGGTAACTTAGGATCTGTTATTTTCGGTTTCAGAAACATATTTAGTAATTGTCCATCATACCACGGAGAATCATCACTATTGTGGTAATGGAAATTTTCGTCAGCGTCATTAGTAAGTGAAAAGATTTTAAGAATATAAGGTTCTCTTTATCCTTTATTAGCTTTCAATATACTGCCACTTCTCAAGTTTTTTTAATGTCATTAGATTTTCACCATATTTTTGTAAGTGTATCATGTATCCCTTAATTCAATTTTAAAAGTCAGTATAAAACTATTATGTTTATTCATGAGACCCAGTAACATTTATTTTCAATAATTAAACAAAAGGGTATGCTCAATCTGTCACCCTCATCATACTCGTATTTCCGACTGTTTGAGGGAAAACCAAAGAGCCGTGAATTTTATTTTTATTTTTTTTTCGAACGGAGTAGAGAAGTTTGACAGTTATAAGAATGAAAATTTTCTTTGTCTACAAAATTTTAATTTGAGTTTTTACCCAATTTGCCCCCCAATTTCAATTTCTTATAATTTCTGTTGAGAAAATTTTGAAAGGTAAAGTGAACAAATCCGATCTTAGCTCACAAGTACCTCAAAATATCCGACGGTCAATTTTAAAAGAGAGATCGAGTTCTCCTCCTATATTATTAACTCACATCAGTCAAAACTAAAACTGATATAAATATGAGGGAGGTCTTTTCAGCCCTAAAAACATGCCGGTGCGAGCGAGTCTCGCAAGGCTCTACACTATTTCAATATTCAGGCGAAAGCACTTGTTTTCTGTGCATGGTACCTTACGGAACAGAATTATTTTTCTCAGTTATCCACGCACGAATACATGTAAGAAATGGATATTTTTACGCACCATTTGCAAATTACATGTAATGTAATCAATTTTCTGATAATAATCGGTTCTTAGTATTTGGTCTCAAGAAATCTTTGTTAATTCCTGCTACTCCGCCTAACGATATGCTGACGTTGGTGAAAATATCAACCTGTACTATGGTGGTGACTTTTCGGGGACTATTTAACTCTTAAATAGGTCAAACATGTTTCTGTACAGTAAAAGAATTATGCGTAGTTATGAATTGTGAATTTCATGGGAATTCTTTTAGTTTGTTATGCTTCTGTAAGTACCCAATGGAAGTTCAATGGCGCACAGTGGCGCTTTCCGCATTCAAGTGAAGAAACTCAGGTTCAACTCCCGCAAGGACTTCCCTTGAGATGAGAAACTCAACTTAAATACCATGTTCCTCACATCACCGGCATATCTGTAATTATAATTATCAGATAAAACGCACAAACCATTTCTTTGCACATGGAGAGGGTGGTCGAGGGTGCACAGTTCCGAAAAGAAAAAAATAATAATTATATCTCAACATACAACAGCTTTTCGGCCCATCGCTCAGAGAGAAGCAAAAGATACGGTGTCCGGCTGCTGGTGATGGAAGATACTCGCCCAAGACACCCATCTGGACTTATAAGCATTGTACACCTGGCATGATTTCAATGTAGGAAAAACAAAGCACGATTTCAATGCAAGGAAACTAAGTATATAAGAAAACTAAATCTGCTAAGAATTTTTTTTAACAAATGTTAAAACGTCAATCTGTGCTTGATAAACAGCTATGTACATTAGGAATGCATGATCTGATATGCTTAATCACAGGAGAACTGTCCTGTGGAAATCCTTAGAATCGATGGAAACGGTCTCAGCATGAAATAATTGATCTCGATTTTCGTAATTTTTTGGCGTAAAAATTAACAGCTTTGCATTTCTTATTCCCGGCGGAGTTGATTGTGCAACTTTTGTTTTATTTCATTCGTAACCGTCATATAACTGCGTAGTAAATATCTTGAAAACCGCTAATGTAGCGTTGAAAGCAATGAGGAATTGTCGGAACTCAATGTTATCAATGAGCTTATCGTGTTTAGCTGCAACAAAATCCCGATAGTCTAGTCTTGGAAAACAAGCTTGGTTTTGTCTGAAAAAGAATAAAACGTTTGAAAGATTTATCGATATTGCTAAAATTTGTAAGTAGTTCGTAGAATTTTACTGCTGTTTAAATTACATAGCACATGAATATACACGGATATAATCTTCCACGTGTATTCACGGTACAGCTGATGATAATGAAAAATGAAATTCAACATCCTACATCCATATGTATGCTGACATAAATTACTTTTATCGGACTGAAAGCCCTGTCTAAAAACGTTCTTCATTTCGTCCAGGAGAATTCTATTCTTAATATTGTAAATAGTTTAGTATGACTGAAAGTTGTTACTTTGACCACAACTTGTGTCTGAATTCACTGATTGAGCGGGTTGAGGTACTTAGTTATATACTTCTCTTACATATTGAAATAACTGATTTGAAGACAGAATATTTAATTTTTATTAAAAATCTAGATAGCCAGCATTTGCAAAACTTTCACAGAATACACATTCAAAAATGACGAGTGGAGATATTGAACAAAATTTCATCTAATGGAAATATAATACTCACAAAACATACATGGCGCAGGACAGAGGAAATTATTCAACCGAGACAGTTTCCTAGGTCTAATATTTTGTTAGGAAACATTATTTGCGATTACAACTCGAAATCAGTTTTCATACGATGAAATTCAGTGTTCGCAAGCTTATGGTGGCATATGAACCATTTCTTCGATGCATGTTTTCTATAGTTCTTCAAGATTCATCGAAATTCTCTTATGAACCGTCTTCTTCAGTTTTTTTTATAGAGGTTCGATAGGATTGATGTGTGGAGATTGGTTAGTCCACGAGAGAGCATTGGTTTTGTTCTTCATATACTATTTGGATGTTAATTTTGCCCCGTGCTTAGGGTCATTATCTTGATGGAAAGTTCATTTGTGTTTCTAGAATAAACGCTTCGCACTTGGAATGAGACTTTTCTCCAATATTTGACGGTACGTGGCCTTATAGCCATATTCCCATCAATAATATGAAGTGCACCAGAGGCATGTGCTGTTAAACAGCCACAAACCATAATATCTATTGGCAGTTCCGTGCTTCACAGTTGGAATGATATTATGCCTCTTTTAGGCTGTTCTTGAGCCTTCGGCACATGACGAGCAGAGTTACGAATAAACAATGAAATTTAAGCTTCATCAGTTCAAATAACAGTCTTCCAAAATGCTTGCCCATTCTCTTGGTGTTTTTTGTATTTTTTGCAAAGCGTAGCCGACTTGCAACGAGTTTTTTTGCGCAACATGGGGCTTTACGGAGAGTGGAATATTTGATCTCATTGTTGTGAAATTTTCTACAGATGATTTTTAGCTCATTTTTTATTCTTTGCGTGTCAGCAAGCACTCATTTTTAATCTTCTTCGTAAAAAGTTGACCAGAACGAATATCAATCTTATGTGGAACGCCTAACTTTTTTACGTTAACAGTTGGGACACAATCCTGAAACATGAAAAATTGAACCATTGGTAGAGTGTGACCCATTAAGGGGCGTAGAAATATTTTTGCACGATATTTCTTCAGAATGGAGCAGCACAATCCGCATCCGCAAATATTCTGAGACTTGTTTGACTTCCAAAATGACGTCCTGTAGGTGATTGAGTGCTTATCGGTGACTAACAGCCTAATTCCAAATCGAACGAAGTTGATTTTTCTCATGAAAACTTTTAGAATATTTAACATGTAATTCAAATATAATATGGCCGGAAAAATACAATAATTACCGAGTGAAAGTTGTTGCACAGAAATGCCTGAATACTTTTGTTACGCTGTATATATGACGTTAGCGTATATGAAGCAATTTACGTATTAAGTACCATATGTTGTTTACAATTTGTTTCAATCTATTAACTTGAATTTTTCTTCTGTTGAAGTTTTAAATATGGGGGCTTGTTATATGTTAGATAAATCAGTGGATTTTAAGTGAGAAATTTCTGCCCCTCACCTGAACGTCAAGAGATCGTATTCCGCTATTTTTTTGTGCTACCGCAAAACGTTTATTGTTCTGAACGTAACAATATAAATTTGCTTTAGTTAAGTCTTTACAAGTCCTATTTTTGAGGAAGGCATTCCGCATTTCAACGTATCATGCAAGGAAAAATGATGTGTTTCGTTGAGACATTTTTAAATATAAATTGAAAACTCCGTTTCAGACTTTTTTTTCAAGAAATATACTTCTTGGTTTTAGTACAGAACATCAATGGAGTCCTTAAATAAATATGTTCCTATTTTAGAAAAAGAAATGTCAACAGTTACACAAAACATGTCTCTTATTTTCAGTTCAGTAGGTTTGACTGGCTATTTTCCGCATACCTAAATACCACAACCCAATACTCATAAACTTACGACAAAATACTAGTGAATCGTTAGGTTAAGGTAAAAGGCCCCCACTAGCAAGTTCATAATTAGGGTCCCACATTGCAAATCGTTCCGAATTACAAATTCTTTAAACAGGAATACACACAGTGTGAAGGACTGCCCAGCTTCTGAAATCCTTTAACCAAACGGCCTTACCACATCCAACGGAAGCGGAAGATACACGTGATACATTGCACATCATTTACACCATTGTTATACAGAGATACATTATTGTTTGCTTACCTTATGCTTTAAAGTTATTCGTAAAAAATAAGCAGAAGCAATAACATAAAAAACGCATTCCAAGTAATTCTTAGCTACTGAACTGTAGGAACATGATTCTACACATTTCCTGGTTGATCAATGAAGTTATATTACTTGCTATTAATTTTATGAGGATATGAAGGACGTACTTAGCCATAAATTATAAATATTCAGGAAAGGGAATAAAATCTTGGAATATCATCGATAAATTACACAAATAAACATTTCTCACTAACCAGCCAACTGAAATCAATAAAATTTAAACACAAGATTACCGCGATGTCTCTACAACCTCCACACGTCGACTTAATTAAGGCGCAGTAATTCTTCATGATGAAGTCCTCCAACATGTTGTCCCTCTCTTCCCTCGCCACCTGCAAGATGGTCGACATTTGAATGCCAAGTTCTGTTAATAGAGAACTCCAATTTGCCTCGTACGGCACAATCCAAAGGGTTCAAGTCTGAGCTGGATGGAGGACAGAAGTTGGCAGTACAAAAGTCTGAAAGTTGTATATACCGAATTTCTACTTTTTTGTCTGCTGTATCAGCAAAAACACTATCTTGGATCCATGTATAATCACCGTTAGAGTACTCAAGCTTCAGCTAGGGCAAAAGTTTATACTGCAGGACTTCGTAAGAAACTTCAGCCTCCACGTTTTTGCCAAGCTTGAAAAAAATAGATAGGCATTCTTTTGCATGAGACTCTACGACTGCCAGAGCCGTGTCTTGAGCTATGGTGCTCGATCCTAAAGACGCATTTTACTTCAAAAGGTAATGGAACAAATTAATGATCATTGCTTCTGTTAAAAACGGAAACAAAGATAAATATATTTTAGTCTGAAAATACTTTGATGAGTTGCCTATTCTATTTCAAGTATGTTGACTCAAAATTCCTTCATGTGTTGGAATATTCATTGGGTGTCCCTCGCATTTCCATCGCTATCAATTCGTTAAGCTCGGTAAAATCGGCCACAAGCAATATATGCCATGGGTTCTTTTTTGGCCGTTAAATCGTGTGAGCAGTTTCGCATTCCGTCTGTTCTCAGGCGAAATGAGCTTCCTAAGACGATCCAGCAATTGTTCCGTCGAACTTATTCCCAATTGATGACGAAGTCGGAGTCTTTTCCTTGAAAATTGCCTTCATTAGATATTCTGGGTCCTAAAATGCTCGGCCTGGACTTCCTTCATTACCAATTCTGGGCCGGTCTCTCGCGTCTCTTACGATTGGCTGGGATGTTTTAGCGAAGAACGCACGCTCCCGGAAAGCTTCTCTGAACCCCTTAGGCTGATCACCATTGCAATCTGCAGTCCGTGCACGAAAGTGATTGAAGACTTTCCTGCCTGACACACGGTGTCCTGGACAAAATTGACGAACTTCACAGGCGAAAGAATGATTGCTCTAATTGCTACAAGATGGAAATGAATCGCTGACATGAAATGTTTCTTTTTAAAGTCCATGTTGACGCAAATTTGCTGAGAATGCTGACGATTCTAGAGGTGAAGGAAATAACTGTAGCAGATAGAACGAACAAGAAATTCCTTATAGACTCGTACAAAGACAGAGCATCAGGGAAAGGGCAGTCCTATACATTAGTTACTTATGACTTATAAGATCCACTTAATTCTACTTGCGAGCTATAAGAAGCTTTAGCAGTATTTTTCACTATTATCACTCGCTGGTTCTTATGGTGTCACCTTATTTCAACCTCACCTTGATATTATTCAGAATCGTAAATGATCCAGTTGAGCTAAATCCCTCGACTATCCGTATGTCAATCTATCACACTTTTTAAACTCAACTCCTCGAGTCCCGCGTAATGTAACATTTTGGAACCAGGGCAACTCGGTGAGAAAGTTGAAAACAATTCGACCAAATCTGGGCCTACAATCCTGAAGTTTTCGACTGCCAAGTTTTCATTACGGCGATTGTTTCCGGCGATTCTTTACGTGGTGTTTTGGGACAAATCTTTTAGCGCGATAGCAATTTCGATAATTCGGAAATAAATAAGTGAATGATCGGAATTAATTGCGATGTATCGTGGAGGTCCAACATTAATCTATTCTATTAGAAATAAAAAGGACAGAAGAGTTTAATAAAATGGCATTCTATTCAAGACTTTTCAGGTCTACACCCATCATCAGCTAAAGGAAAAAAATCTGGTGCAAGACACGGAATAAAAAAGGAAATTTTTCAGCATAGGAGAAATACAAATGAAAAAACTGGACGGATAAACATTCAACATTTTTATGATTGAGGAATAGGCACTCGATAATACCTTAGTTGATTTTTCAGAGAAAATATTATTGTGAAATAAATTACGTTGTTAAAATTCTGAGACTTACGACATTTTAAGCATATCAAACTATTGCGAATTGACTCTAAATTCTGGTATTTCATCGCAAGATTCTGCATGGTCCAGCACAGCTGAGTGTACTGAATTGCTTAAGTGGTAACAAGTTTTGGTGCTTACTCTTGCTTGCTCAGTGACTCTTGATATTTGACTACGAGTAGGCATGAAGACGATTCCTCATTGACACACGTTGTCCTGGACAGGGAGCGAGATGCACAACGTACACAACTGTACCTGTATATCAGAGAGGACTGTATACCGGGAGATAACTGGTGTTTATAGTTAAAAAAACTCAGTATCAAATTTGTTTACAAGTTCTATGTGAATTCAGCAAATAGTTTAAGCAAGTAAGTCCGTACTTTCACAGAACATGGGCCGAAGTATGGAAAAGTGATGTAAATGCAACCAGTATCGGAAGTTGCAGAACGTAAAGCAGTGGGAATACTTTTATTGAAAAACTATTTAGTGTACTTGATTTTCAAACATGAATAAGCAGCAGTCTTTTAACTGAAAATATTTTTTTAAGAAACAGTCAATCACATTAAAAATGATAATATGAACAAATTCTATGGACACGAGGTAGCAGGGTTTTAATAGTTTTGAATGTAAAACGAAATTTTTAATAACTGAAAAACACTTATACCTAAACTAGAAACGTTTTTTTTGGTACACTGATATTTCAAACTTATCAACAATTCTAGTAACGCTACATTCCAAAATGATAATTTATTCACTTTCTACTTCATAATCAAAGTTTTGCGAGGAAGTTTGTTGTTAAAAAATATGGAGGAGTAACTCAGTGTGAGATATTTGGAGCACAAGGATAAAGGTATCATCAATGTAGCGTCTGTAAGAAATTGATCTGAATTCTGGAGGACAATTCACTACTCACTCGTCGTGAATTTCCTCTCCCTCCACTTCATCGCGACCGGCGAGAAGATCAGGAGCTGGAAATACGCTACAGAGTCGATGCTGCTGCTACTGCAGATTCCTCATCATTCCATTGGGATTTGTCAGGTGATCAATTATCGTACTAAGCTTCCCTTCTAATGTTTTTGTAATGGTTTATTTTTTGTGCTTGAATGGTTACTTATATTTTCTCTCTTTACTGTAAGCCACGCGTACGCTTTAATAACATCTTAGCTCAGCCCCTAATGTGAGGTCGTTTAAACTTAGCTTATTGCGTGAGCACAACTTTACTCCCGAGTATGATATATATATATATATATATATGCATAGATAATTCAGGGGTGATTCGGAGACGAGTCATGGCTGTGCGCGTCCAAGAGTTTTTTTAACACAAAATTCAAGGACAGCCACAGGCGAATCGAAGGCGCATCACCGACGAAGTGGGACGTAGAGGGACGATCATGGACGTGCAGTGCCGAGCGGGAACGTAGCATAGACGAGCGACGCGGATGGCCGCGGACGTATAGAGGCCGATAATTTCGGCCAAAAAGTAGATATTTCGTCGGTGATTCACCGATGATTCGCCAGTGATGCGTCCCTAAGTTCGCGCGCTTAATCGTCCTGAATTCACCGGCGGTACGTCATAGATTTTTAATAGGGTAGTGCAGTGTTGGTTAAGGTAGTCTTAAATTTGCACATACAAACTACGCAACAAAAATACGTTGATCGTATTCATTACGTTACAAACATTAGAAACAAACTGAACATGAATCAACCAATATTTCATTATCAATCCAATTCTGGCAACTCTTCAGCAAAACCCCACGTATATAAATTTCTATGTTGTATAAGATATTGAGCTGAAACAATTTTAATACACCAGGCTTTCTCTCTACTTTTTTAAAGGAAAGATACATGTAAGTCATACAAACAGGAAGTGAATAAAAAATGAATAATAGAGAAAATTTTACTCGTAATAAATGCACATTAAAGTACCTCAAGAACGAAAATGGCAAAAGCTTCACCCAATTCAATCAAACTTTAGTGATTAAAAATATCTCTGTAGTGGGATGATGAGCCCCCTATTTTTCGTCGTCCCTGAAGACACGCAAATCCCACAATGCCACACGTACTGGCCGAAATCCGGGGCACTTTGTACAACGCGGTTGTGGCCAGCTCTGCCCGGTCAATCAGCTGTCAATAGCAGCGATCTGAACTTCTACAGTATATCGGTTCCCTACTCAATTACGTTTCCGTTACCAAGGATGGCAAACATGTATCCAACTATCTTTTTGTTATATTTTTTTATCACCCGTTGGTTAATAGAGACAAACCTACCGACCAATATTATCCCATTTATTTGCTAGAATTTTTCCAGATCACCGAGTCCCTATACAACTTCTTCCCTCTCTGGTGGGGTCATTGCTATACCATTACGAGTGTAAACAAAATTAGAAATTAGGCAGGAATAAGAGGGGGTGAAGTGGAGGTTTTACTATAAAAGAATAAACAAAATTTATCTATGAGAATAAAAAAAAATCTATTAATGTCTTGACACAATTTCTTACCCCTATAACATCAATGAATAACAATAATTTTAGTTGAAACATCAACTCATAAAGTTACAATATTTGTAAATCTTCAATGTCTTGCTAATTTTTTTACGTTTTTACAGGCACCTAAAAACAGTAACACGGGCGATCCCTCAAAGGAATTCCTAAAATCAGAATTTTTCCAACATACAAAGTTAGCTTATTTCTGCGGGTCGAAAATTGCATCTAATACACAGGTAGTTGTCACGGAGAAGTTCACACTTTTTTCTTTCATTCTTTGAATTTCAAATTGGCCCAAAATTATGTAATAACTGTGAATGGAAAAAAGGATGGTTAGGGGACACATGAATTTCTCCCTCACGTCTCAGTCCAGGAGAGGAGATGATACAGTTTTTGATAAGGTATTTTCTAGGCCATAAACCAGAAAACGGCTCGCAACTTTAAATATCACCTGTCCGCAGAAATGAGTGCAAGCTTGTAGTATGTACAGTGCGTTCTGCTTGATTACGTAAAGTAATTTTTGGACAATATTTCGTTACATATATGTGATATCTAGGAGAGATTACGAGTATCACAACACATCGTGCTATTTTCGAATAACTAATCTCAATTGAGTATTCAAGCGAAACAATATTTGCAATTTGCAATGGTCTATGGCTCCGTCCTAATTTCACGTTCACTTTGGTTGTGAAAAGGAACAGAAAAAGGAATACCGTTTTTACTGTAATTTTATCCACGGATTGTATATTTCTATACTTAATTACTGAGTACGATAAAAAATAATCGAATGATAAAACAACTGAGAACTTCTAACGCTGACTATGAGTCTCGTATATGGGTTTAAGCATCGCGTATGTGTTTTTGGTTTGTAGGTATATAAAAATGGTCGTGAATGGAATATTCAAGTTTTCTGATGTTTTTCTGCAATTTTCCTGATAAATTGTTAGCTCTTAACTTTTCACGGCGATGATATTCTTACTGCACGAAATTCCAAGGGAGAATACCTAGTCCATGTTTTTTGGAGGACGAATACAACTGTTGATATCACTTCAATTTAATTTACTGAGCTCGGTACAAAAGTCAGAAAAAACGACCGTTCAAAACTTTTTAAATATAAAATTCATATCGTACGAATATTTTTTCTCTTCAAATATCGAAAAAAAATTTTTAACACTTCGACTACGATTCTCCACACAGGTAAAATTACATGCCGACAAATATCTCTACTGTGAATTTGAAAATGACGGATTTTGGTTTCAAAAATTTGGTTACTCTATTAATTTTTTTTCTAATCAGAACTAGTTTATTCGATTGATGAACACAAATTTGACGAAAACTCGAAAATTTGTAATAATACATGATAGTGCTTTGGTTACATTAGGTTAGGTTAGATGATCGCGCGTACCATATATGACCTACTTCGGCGGCAAAGTGTTAAGTTATACATATCAGAGCTTTATTGTTTTCTACCCACATTTGGCTATTTTTCGCGGATGTATAATTATTACACGAATGACAACTACAGTATATCGAATAACAGTGTATTAACAGTAAAAGAGTAAAGTGTACGAATTTATACTTTATCCCACTGTACGTATATCTTATATTGTATTTTCGTGCAATAGATGGGAAGCAACAATATATTTTGCTGCATTCCTAGAGCTATTGAATAAGCTTTTATTTAATGCGCCTGTGTGCTTTTTAGAGGAGTTACTGCTTATATACCACACAACGATTACAAGAAAAAGAATATTCTGCGCCCTCAAAATTATTCCCAAAATTTTAGCGCTTGGAATGTACATCGTGGCAAGAGAAAAACGGAAAATGTTCTGGTAAACAAGGATGAAAAATCCTGCCCCTAGGCATGCAGTGGCCATATATAAAGTGCTCAGTCGACAGTTTCAGGTATACCAAGCGGCTCGCAATGGCCTGTTGAAGACGCTCACAGGGTAACCAAAATACAAGATGTGGATACGAGAAAGTATAAGTACCGAGATAGTTCTGTCAATTACTCGTGCTTGTTTCAAATAATGTTGTGTTGCAATGTTTATCTAGGGTTTTTTGTTCAAAGACGACGCCGGGAAGAAACTTCTCCAATCGAGTTACACCTGAGTTCGCTGAAGAGGTTTAAGAGGCAATGGTTTGATGTCACGTTGGCTCGGGAACCCTACAGAGCTGTGTGCGCTGCCAGATATTACTGAAAAATATTTATTGTGGCAAGACGAAGTTATACACATGGTGAGTGATAGTGATCGAAAAGATGTTGAAGTATTAAACTCGTATTGTTCACTATAGATTTCCTGGGTACCTATAGCTTACCTGGTAAAATGAGTTTCTCAGAGATGATGCTCGAGGAGAAGATGGGTGTTTTCCAGTAAGAACTAGGTAGTGTCTTACGAAACTTTCCGAATTTTAAATCATGTGTAATAATATTTTTTAATATAAAAGACGAGGGCTTGCGCTCTCA
This sequence comes from Orchestia grillus, assembly GCA_014899125.1. Lineage (NCBI taxonomy): Eukaryota > Metazoa > Arthropoda > Malacostraca > Amphipoda > Talitridae > Orchestia > Orchestia grillus. Next base: position 29,827 of record VOMN01086146.1, read on the forward strand.
GAGGGTTTTCCCTTGAGTCTGTTTACTTCGACCTATGGGGCCCCTGAAGACATAAGTGTGCCTATGCACCGAATAGGATGCATTGTAGAGAATTAAACAAGTACCGAGGAATATGCGAATGTTCTTTGATCGACAGTACCGGTTCAGCTATAGGGGCTTCACTCTATCTCTGGTTTTCATAAATATTCGATTTAAACATATATAGCGGATAATTCGCTATTCCATAACCACTCAAAACTTTCTAGTTTCATGAAGCTGATAATTTCTATTGAAAATAATAATTTCTAGCTTAAAATGAATCAAAAAGATTTAGCATAAACATACAGTAATGTATTATGGTGCCCTTTAGATTTATTTGTCTTTTATTCAGTTTCTACTCTGCGTAAACGCTTACTCCGTCGATGGATCTGGAACGTAGCCCAGGAAAGGGGGAGGGAACACTGGCCCGACCATGAGGCCTTCAGGTGTTAGGCGTTTGTGCATTCGCTCGGTGATATTTAGTTTCTATATTAACTTTGGGAGTAAAAAGTTAGAGACGGTTGATCACTATTTTTAGATCTGTTGGCTTTGAGCTTAATTTATACTGTAAGAAGAGACTTTTTAACATAAAGAAATAAATTCTGTTGACGTGGAATTTAGTAGTTGAAAACATAAGCTGCGCAATACTTCGATGTATGATATTTTGCCTGAAATATTAAAGTGAATATAATTATCATGAGAAACGATTTTTCGATAATCCATTTACAAAAACCTTGCTGTATGATTAGAAAATCGTCCAAAAATCACTTTACACAATCAAGCAAAACGCACTGTACTAAGACCAACCCCATTGTTATAGTTGAAAAAGAAAATTTTATGCATACCACTTTTTCCGTTTTTTCGCGAAACCGAAAAAGTCCTAGGAGCAAATTGTGTCCCTTTCGTCCAGAGACGCAGGTACGGAAAATTTGAAACTGATCCTGCAGTATGAAAAATAAGTTTAAAGAGTGTGACAGCCCCTCGATACCGTTTCCTGTTTCATTTTCATTTTCCCCTATTATTGTCCCAGAACAGTCTTGGTAACGAAATGATTTATGATGATAAAAGATAGATTCTTTTTAGGCTTAATTTGAGGCTTGTAACAGTATAATGTACTGCGCGGCGTTGTACCCTTACTCATGAGAATCCTTGCTTTATATGAGAAGAGGTCTCGATGGATAATTATATTTTCTTGCTCTTCAAGTTCACTTGGTGCACTACTCTGAAGCCTAAGACTTACGTGCATCCAACGCCAGACTGATGAACCATTCAGTTATTCGCGGCAGAACTTTACAATAACTACAGGAAGCTCTCATTTTTTTAATAACGAGGATTTGTAATCATAAATGTGCTTTAAAGGTAATTACATTTTACCAGGAAGGATGTTCAACGAACATAACCAGCTGCTATGTGTTTTTCATGACTTTATCAAAATCGAATCTTACCTGACCTGCATGCAGGCACACCCAGAAGGAGACTCTTGGTTGTACATGTCTTACAGTGCCCTGGCACGTATGTTAGGTACAATGTTCCAGTGGAGACAACTACTTCTCGGTTATAAATGTAATTCATTTTGGGTGTAATATCTCATCAGCACTTTCAGGTCGTCATTTTGACATCTCCTCTGATACCCGTTTAATGCCCAAGTAAATCGTCATGGACAGTTCTTATCGTGCTGGGACTGACCTCCTATTCCCTAATGCTTATAATTTTTATCGATGTTTTTTGTTATTTTATGCTCTGCATCCAAAACTAGCAAAATCAAACGCCAAAATGATAGATTGTTATTCTTAGTTAGGAAACTGGAGCTTATGGTGAAGAGTTATGTTCGCTTCTCAAGTGCAGGCTCACGGTGAACCATACTGAGCGAGACTCTTTAAAGCGATGCACTATATTCCTGGTGCTTCGAATCCGATCCAATAGTCTCATTTGAAACGATATCAAATCAACAGAGTGAGTCATCCAATGTATCGAGGCTTACTGCAAAAATGTCCCAACTGTCATCTCCTAATCATGAGCACCCAACTGACATGTTCTAGCTTTGACCGCTTTCCGTACATTTTGTAGGTGTTTTTCATTCCTTGTACAGGAATATGATAAGCCCAAACTTGCCCAGTAGGTAATGATTAGAGTCACAAGTCACTCCAAGTAAAGTTGCGCGAAGCATTTTACTTCTTATTGGGTATTCAACTGGATCACTATAAATGACATAGCCAGTTAGAACAAATACGATGAAGAAGTATTTCGAACAGCTCTCACCCGAGTGACCTTAGCGCGGCCCTGATTGATTATATTGTTTAAAAAAGTTTAAATTCCTCAGGTATATTACCGGTATAACAATTTAGAAATGAATTTGCAACGTCAGTGAAAAACGTAATCACCTTTTCCGACCACTTTGGAGGAGTGCAGTTTTATGATTTTTATGTACAGGGTGATCAAGTGAGGTGCATACACTATTTTTGCAATGTCATTAAACAACATATTAATTAGAGTTTTTTTGAGAAATTTTGACTAAATATTACTTAAGTACATTACGTGCGTATAATAAGTACATAATTTTTTAAAACTCAATTTTCAAAGTTTAACAATTGTGCGCAAAACGAGTTAAGCTATTCATGAACTGTATACGACAGGAAAAAAACCAATGCAAATTGTTAGACTTCTCGAGCCTCTTGTGAGCAGGTCAGTCGTTTATGACGTCTTGAAATGTTTTAAAAAACTAGGATTGCTCCTACGAATAAGGTGAAGTACTCCAAATCGGTCAATCAGAACACCCCAACTGATCAAAAACAAAAGAGAAAAATTTGAATGGACCCAAAGATTCGTAAGGAAACTCGCTTCATCAGCCTCAGTCAACCATGGTACCATACGAAGTATGTATACTGAAGAAGAATTCAAAGCTATCACCTTGTCAAAAGAGTAGAGCTAAACTACAGTCTGAATACAATGAAACAAAAACGTTGAGTCGAGCAAAGTTTCTTCTTTAAAACTGAGTGATGGCACTCTCATCTTCCAGTACTGTACACTGACGAAAAATTATTCAATGTGCAAACAATTTGCCGCCACCAAAGTGACCGTTTATGGGCAAAAATTAAGTAAGAAATTAGTGAGAAAATGCATCTGTTCTTCTAGTGCTAAAAAACTACCTTTTTAATGGTTTGGGGCGGTGTGCCCTCGACTGGGCAGAAAACTCCGTTTCTATTCATCGAAGATTAACTAGCACACATGTCTGAACTAATTGAAGAACAATTTGATTCCATGGTTCCTTACAACATTTGGCGAATCTGGTACCAACAGGAAACTCCTGGGCGGTACCTACAGAGGCAAATCTCCATGGAGCTGCCTCCCATGCGACCAACGTTGTTCATAATCGGCATAGGGGTAGAATGGCTGGTTTGTAGTCGAAGGAATTGGAGTCTCCTTCTTCACGACGTTGAAACCCCATGCACATCAACATGTGGATCATTGTTAAGTGTAAAGCCTGTTCATTCAATCATCAAAAAGTCGGGGCTATTGAGGCTAAACTTATGCAATGCTGGGACAATATCTCACCAAAAACTATGCGGGCAACATGTAGTTGGTTACTCATGAATTAAAATGCGTAGTTAAAGCTATTGGTGGATATATTGAAAACCAAGAGGAAAATGTAGAGCGCATTGCATAGTTATTATTTTGAGCCGAAAATTCATCATTAACCATGCTGTAGTAAAAGTTATTTAAGCAAATTTTTCTCAACACTTCGTTTGATCGCCCTAAGAGCAGTTAACGCTCCTATTTCATGTGATCTCGGTTTATGATTTTCTCCTTTAGTGAAATATACTTTGAGCCCGGGATCTTCTGTCACAATTTCGATTCATAAAATAAGAAATACAAATTTGAACGAATAATGTAAATTTGATTAAATTGTCCATTACACATATTCAAACACAAGCCAATGTGATAAAAAATGTTCACATCCGTATTTCATTCAGTGGAAATACCAAACAATTTCAACGTGACAGGGGACCAAACGAAGACACTTTGGAAACTTTGAGTTCGACTTTTGATGCACTGCTTGGGGCTTACGAGAAAAATAAAAAAAGTAGAATTTGTTCATAATTACTGCCTTTTGATTATTCTTGGTGATCTATATTAACATATTTATTTGCAATCTAAACCGCAAAAATTGGTAAGTTAATGAATTGAATTAACTATTGACTATAATAACCAGGGTTTATTTCGATTCAAACAAAATTCATATAAAAGAAATATTTTGGATATTTTACTAGCTGTTCTTACCCTCTATTACCTACTGAGACTCGAATTCCTATTTTTATGGTGAGCAACATTTGCCTGGAAAAGCTATTTGTGACTTACATGGTTATATTTTATGGGAGATCTTCATTAGCGAGGAACTCTCAGTTCGATTTTCTCGAGAAATATAAGCTTTACGTGGGTGAATCGTACGCTCTCTCGTAATGCGAGTCACAGACCATCTCGCGCTGGTCGTCGACTCCGAGTTTTTACAACTTGTTTAATCTTTTCGAATACTATTGAAAAGTAAACTACAATTACAACCTTTCTAATTAATAATTCAAAATGGCGTTTCGACATTGATTCAGGCATATTTTAGCCACATTTTCATATCTATCATAATCATAAATTTAAAAACTATTTGAAAAAATGTTCGTCCATTCTTTGGTTGCCAAAATATTTTCAATGTCTTTATGAAGCGTAATTAAATATCCCGTAAAGCAAGACATTCTAGAATTTAAAATACCATGTAACTTGTCATTCTGAACTTTGAGTACCTAAGAAAGCGAAATGCAACCACTTCGACGTTGACTTCATTTCAATAATTTATTGGCTGGGTCATTTTTAAAATGCATTATTATTGTAGAAACCAAGTGATTATTTCGATTCAATAGGCTTAACTAGTAAGAGTTGTGGTTTTGTAGCAACTTCCGGAAATGAATTATCGAGCTCCTATATTTTTTGCCGATTATCAGACGTGAAAAGAGTAAGTCTTATAACTTTTCAATTTCGGGATCGTGCAATTTTCACCTATCCTAAATGAATTAATGAAAGCCAAAGCCTTTTTTGAAAACAAGCTGATGTTTTTCTCTTATTAAAATATTTTGATTAAAACGTATTAGTTTTACCTACTTTTAGACTGATGGGTTAGATATACATATATACTTGCTGAGGTCACGGCTCAAAAATACTATATACATCTATTCAAAATAACTTTCACGGCTAAGAACAAGATGAAGCAACAAACAGGCAACATTTGGCTTCTAAGACGTAAGTCCTATGACAATCAAACCCAGTAACTGAATTCTCGTGCATACTTTCCAATATATGTGTAACTGATGAAATTCTCTTGAGTACTTTTTCATTTGAGTAATAAAACTATCATGTACTCTAACTTTTAGTTCGTGTGTAAATATACACGGTTACACGGTGACGTTACGAGACCTTAAATGAATAAAGAAAAATCAACAAAGTTTATTCAATTTCCATGTTCGAACACTAAATATAGTTTTAAATTGGTTATGAAATAAATCCAACAAATGACTGCAATAACTTGAGTCGGTCCCGGAAGCTCTCAGTGACTGCGTCTTTTCTAGAGTTATTATGTCAATCACTAATCCGATCGTTTTCCTTAAATTCTTAGGAGCTCAAATGAAAAAGTCCCAATCGCTCGAATCTAGTGATTTCACTGGTTTCTCTCCTCGAAGGATTGAAATCTTTTCGTTTCTGGAAAGAAAGCAAATGTCCAGATAACATGATTCTCCGGATTCGAACAAGACGCCTCAGTGCGTGATGTGACGCCACTTTCTGTCGAAACCATTGAATAAAGTGAGACCTCTAGCAGATTATTTCGATTGAAATTTTATTCGTATTCAGCTTCTTGGTAACGAAAGCTCGGCCGAGCAGTCAGGTCGCACAGATATCTGACGATACTCCGAGGGGAAAATGAAACTCTTTTTTATAATCATATATCATCAAATAATTAATAGGGCATTTTGAGCCAGGCCGGAAATACGGTAAAATAGCAAAACTTGGTAAAAGGCGCGAGAAAAAATGTTACCTAGTGAGTAACAGCCTAGTCGTTCAAGTGAGCTTGCATTTTTCTGAGAACTAACGAGCTGGATGATTAGAAGCAATGAATCAGACTAGTATTGAACTGATTTAACTCAGAATTCTATTTCCCCAACTCTCGCGCATTGGAGGGCTGCAGAATGCACACACAGTAACTCAGTCTGACCGACTCAAACGAGCTGCTCCAAGTGGGCTATAGCAGTATTTTAATAGAGGTTAACTATTATATCCCAACTCACAGTTCGAGTAAGCTCTATCTTCCAGCAAATTCCCGTTCTCAGACCTATAACAAAGTATCACGCCAATTTTGAGTCTAGCCTTGACTCCCAACGTCCAATGGCTATCCGACCTCCAGCTCTGCCCCTCTCACACTGACTGTCTTATCTCCCAAACTGTAGCGTGTCCCAACTCTTGTGTGGTACATCGAAAGGCGTTTCTACGACCTACATCTGGAATTCAGTCGTTTGCCTGCCTCGATATATGATCTGGAATTTCCCTCTCACGTAAGCCTGAGCTAGAGGTAGACCACATTACAGCACTTGAACTCTACACTCGACGTTACTCAATTTCTCCTGCATGAGCTTGCCCCAAGAATGCAGCGCCTACACATGAGCTCAACTCATCACGCCTCTCTCACCTGCATTCCATCGCACAGCTCTTGCGGTTACGGCCTACGCTGGGAAAGCGTACCGCGACTCACGCGTTTCTCGTATACCGTCGCGCAAGCATTGGGTATAGTTAGCCTAGAATACAGCCTGCTACGAACAGGTCTACATGTGTACAAGGAACGTCTAATTTTATACACCATGTTTTGTATGATAACCCAGTTAAGAGCGTAGAAATTCCGCGGACAAAATCCCGGTTCATTGTAACAACTAAAATGCATTTCATCACCTTCGAGAAAATGTGAGACCAATGACAATGAAATCGACAATTACACTGCAATTTATTACACGAGGAGAGTGAAACAGTCGTCCGTTGAATTCATTGAGTTCAGGTATCGAAAACTTTTTATTTTTATATATCTAATATTACGGAAGCGAGTCTCATCTGTTCTAAGTATATCTGCAGCGTCTCGCAAACGCACGAAGATTTGCACGTAGAGCTCGGTGATTATTATAATGGTACGATAAAGCGCTGCATCGGCATGGTTAGGCAAAGAAGCCTTTCAAATTCGCCAGCAGAATCCTCGTGAAACCTAAAGTCAATATTCCTCACGCTTCCAAGCAGAACAAACGCTCTTGCAATAGCTGAATGGATAATCCGACTGCTGCCATATTTTCTCAAGTTATAACGATCATATATTTGTCTCGTGGTTTCCTCTTCACTGTGGCCTCATTTGAATGATGGTTTGATAAACCAATCAGAATCTTTTTTCGAGGTGAACAGTTGCAAGTACGCGCAGCAGAATGTGACGGCGCAACGTTTTTTTCGGCTTAACGGTTTTCGTAAAACGCTAGGACAAAATAATTATGACGTTTACGAGTTCATTTATTGACATGTTCTGAAAATTCAAAACTATAATCTATCATAGGTGAAGAAATTAAAATAGTGAACCCTAGCATCTTTGTGAAACCTGTCCGGCAGTTCTCCAGCTCTCAACACACACAATGCCCTCTGCAAACACGCGAGATCTTCATTCCCTACTTTATAGAATTAATTTATAGAGAAGGTTTGCTTGAAATCTACACCAGGAAATTCATGTAAAGAAAGCTGTTTTCATTTTGGTCTAATCGCTTATATTATTACCAATGTTCAGCTAATAAGAAAAATGCGGAGTTAAATTTTGCCCAACCTTGGCTTAATGCGCACAAATGTAAATAAAGCAATTTTTAATTTATTTCGGCAAAAAAATGCAATTGAAATATTAATATTAAGTACTAAGACGGCATGAAATGAGACTTCTCGATGATCCTGGCTCGATAATTGACTTTTGTTCAAACATTAAAACTGAACATAAATTTGAAATAAATTTTTCCATACAGGACGTCATAGACCATGCTCTCCAAAGACTGTAGAGCGAGAAACATACAATATAATATGGAAGGATAAAATGCGTCAGTAAGATCGAACCATAGTTAGATTTTTACCCGTCAAATTTCAATCATTTACAAGCACATATGTAGAAGTAAAGTAGGAAGGGTACTCCAAATCAGTCAGTCAGAACACCCCAACTGATCAAAAACACAAGAGAGAAACATTGGAATGGACCCAAGGATTCGTTAGGAAACTCGCTTCAGCAGCCTCTGTCTACCATGGTACCATACGAAGTATACTGAAGAAGGATTCAAAGCTATCACCTTGTCAAAAGAGTAGAGCTAAGCAACAGTCTGAATACAATGAAACAAAAGCGTTGAGTCGAGCAAAGCTGTTCTTGAAAAACTGAGTGATGGCACTCTCAGCTTCCTGTACTGTGGACTGACGAAAAATTATTCTCTGTGCAAACAATTCGCCGCCACCAAAGTGACCGTTTATGTGCAAAATTAAGTAAGATATTAGTGTGAATTATATATATATATATATATATATATGGTTCGGGGGTGATTCAGAGACGAGTCACGGCTGTGCGCGTCCGAGAGTTTTTTTCAACACGAAATTCAAGGATGGCCACCGGCGAATCGAAGGCGTATCGCCGGCGAAGTGGGACGTAGAGGGTTCGATCATGGACGTGCAGGGCCGAGCAGGGACGTGGCATAGGCGAGCGAAGCGGATGGGAAATTTGGCCATAAAATGGACATTTCCTCGGTGATTTACCGATGATTCGCCGGCAATATGTCCCTATGCTCTCGCTTGATCGCTATTTATTCACCGGCGATACGTCCTTGATTTTTAATAGTGTGATGAGAAGTACCATTTGAAGTTGAAATAGAATTCCATATTGCCACGTGAAATCTCCGGACCCCTCAAAATTCTTAAGGGTTACAACTTTTTCATGACTAAGTTCCTTACAGGTTACGAATCTCGCAAAATCGCTAAATTCCTTAAGAGTTATCATTGTCTCGTTACAAAGTTTCTTCCAAGAACTATTACTCTCTAGCTCTTAATTTGCGCATGGGAAAAATTGCTCATAGCTACCACGATTTTTAAAGTGCTTTTTCAGCATGTTCGTTAGGTTGCTTTCGGGAAACTATGACCAGGCGCTTGTTTAAGTATCTGAATGAAAATATTCGCAGGCCATTGTGATGTTTACGGAGGACTATTGTTTTACAGTCGCTAAATCTTTGGGTAATGACAAATTTGACAAACGCTAAATTTCATACGCTTTTCTCGTGTGTATGCTGCATGAACATTGCCTAATAATGAAATATTTACTGCATCCGCTTTTCTGGAACAATCCTAACATCTATGCTTTGATTACAGCCTTAAAGGATTTTTTAAATTTTAATGTTTGTTTTCCTTCTAAATGAGCATAGGCTGGAAAATCCCCAAGTATTTTATGCTACTGATTCGAGATCATAACTTGAAATATTGTTGACATGAAGGAAAATTAGTAAAACATGTTTTCCTACCATCGAAAAGAGAGCCGTTTCAGTGACCAAAAGGAAATTTTGTCCCCTCTTCTCGAAGGCTGATTACTGCGAGTGTGACAGTTGCTCTTCTGTACATCTTTCCTTTTCTTCCTCGGGCTACAGGGGTGGTATAGTAGCGGTAAAAATAGTAAAAGTGGTCGCTGAATACGGACGGCTGTAATATTGACAGTTTTTTAACTTTATACCCTTCCTACTTTATTTCTACATATGTGCTTGTAAATGATTGAAATTTGACGGGTTAAAATCTAACGATGGTTCGATCTTACTGACGCATTTTATCCTTCCATATTATATTGT
>VOMN01086149.1:0-21501 GCA_014899125.1 Orchestia grillus
CCCTTGTCGTCGAAGCGCTAGTAACCTTTGTATTACTACTACTACTACTACTACTACTACTTTTGTTATACAGTGTTGAAAGTCCCGTCACCTCTTTTGTATCAAAATTTTTAGTGTGTGTGCGCTGGTAATGATATAAAGATTGAGGTAACTTTCACACTGCTATCATGATTGAACAGATTGATTCTTAATAATGATCTCTCACCTGTCGGGAACAATTTACCTTTGCAGGTGAATTTCACATACCAGTTCCTGGTTGGGAAATTCAAGGTCTTCTCACAGTTTCTGTACGATGAGCAAATCAAGTCTCGCCTCATCAAGGACAAGAGGCACTGGATTCAGGTGAGACGTCCAAAACCCAAGGGCCGTGTAGTCGTCTTGTGACTTGCTGCACGTATTGACAACCATAATATGGGGTTTCTTCTGATTTTCCATTTACTTCTTTTTAAAATGTATCGACTTATACCGAAACCTGGTCAACCAGTTTGCTCTCGCTCATTTTGGAATACTGCGGGAATCGAAAAACACGTTGGCGAGCTTTACGCTCATTCTGAGAGAGGTGAAGCTGGGAATAGAGAGCCAGAGAGGATTTCCAGAAATATTTCAAAGTGAGAGTGATTATTGGTGATCAACGTCTGTCTTTGCGAGCACGCATTGAGGCCTTCATACTTGAAGCCGTGTCCATAACTAGTGTGATTATGTAGTATTTCCAGGGACTGTAGAAGAGGCGTTTTCTTTCGAAGGTGACACGAGTTATAGGAGCATCGAGTTCTACGTGTCACCTTCGAGCATGTATATTACGTGCATCGAGTTACACGTGTCACCTTCGATCATGTATATAATGAGCATCGAGTTACACGTGTCACCTTCGAGCATGTATATTACGAGCATCGAGTTATACGTTGGCTGTGATTTTCTTGTCTGGTCACCACACGCAATTGGGCTCTGTCCAGTTCTTGCAGAATCGTCGCGGAGCTGCGATGAAGTAAAGAATGAATCATTCCGCAAAAATGAATGCATCTCTGATGTCAAGTACTGCTACAGGTTTCCCATTTGAGGCGACCTCATTCTGTTTGCCCAAGACTAATATCATGGATGAATGTACTTCATACTTTGAGTTTGAGTAAAACTAATATTTTCTGTTCAAATATGAGAAAAAGTAAGTTTTTAGGTTAGTTTTATGTTTTAATCGTAGTAATTATGATCGATATACGTACGCCTGTTGAGTCATTTGGGGACCTTTGAAGTAAGGATTTGTACACGATGGATTGACGATGTTCAATGGTGCGCTTGAAGGAGTCTGGTTTGGTTTTGTGGTTTTCCGACCAAAACCACGTTTCTGATGTGGCTTTGCTTCACATCACCAGCTGACTCGCCCAACGGGGTGACACAGTTGGGTGGAGCTGGTCAGTGAAGGTACTTCACTCACGTGTAATTATGATGCATTGTTTCAGAATATCGATCTTACTTTCAAATGAAAAGTTTCACTGTCTGGTGAATGTTAATGTAAGTATTTTAGTATCATTTGAAAATTCATAATGTTTGATTTCATACCGTTATGATATGAGTGTACAAGAAGAGTAAGCATTCGAAACAAATTTACAGCGTAGTGTGAGCCGCGCTGGAATGTAAAATATTATACTGCAGCAAAGTCATTCCAATTATATTATCAAAAATTTATGTCTGATTTTAATGCTAAGTATCGTATGGTGTAAAGAGTGCTAAAAAATCTATTATGGTATTAGTTTTTTAAAACTGCTAATGACAACTTTTTCTGAACCCACGTAAGAAGAGAAGCAAACACTGACGTGCACGTTTTTTTTGTGGAACAACGCAGCCATCAGCGTTGTGAACGCATGAAATATCGAGGCAGGTCACAATGTCCACCATATTAAATAAGAAATAAAGCGAGGTATCAATAAATTGTGCACAGCCTTTAGGCGACTCAAACCCACTGTCGGTTACAATTTTGGCTGCCTAGGCAATATTGTGGTCGAAAAATACAACTCATCTTCATTGAAGACGGAATCGGAATTGTCCAGGAGCTTTAATAATCCTTATTGCAGGACTAAGTTGTTCTTTGACATGATACAGAGTTAAAAAAAATGGGCTTCACATCTGAGCTCGATGGTGCACGATGGCCCGTGCCAGCGGTGCTTAGGAATGGTGGTAAAATTTTGAAGTCTTTTGGTGTAAGTAGTTACGGCACATTTTCATACGAATTTAATTTCATTAAAATGTTAATGAAATTTAATGTAATTTCATTAAAATGTAAATGAAATTAAAATCCATTTTTGAAATCATATGGTAGCCTGAGCTCTGCGTAATATGTGTGCCACAAAGCTCAAAGATTTGGTCCCTTTCTATCACCCTGAGGAAGTTAATTAGAAGAATAACGTGATAATACGATTCGAGAAATATTGGAGTGCTCTGATGAAAATAAATTCTATTTTAAAAATCTTTTAATGTAACTGTGCATTACTTAGTATCTATATTTGTCTTTGTACACTTCACACCCCCTTATAGATTCGTTCATTTGTGCATGTTTCCACAGCGTTAGACGGTTCAAAACGAGGTTTGAATAATTTCTTTTGACTTCGTTAATTTATTTTGCCAGTTCGTTTATTCTTTTCCATTGTTTAATTGGTGTAGTCGTACGGCGCTGTGGAGTTTATATTCTGCTGCAGGTACGAACTCCGACGGAGAAGTGGTTTCCCTTCGAGCGAGCCGAGAAGTTCAATTTGGAAATTCGCAAGTTGGGCCTCAACGCTCAAGGCCTGTCCTATCTGGACCAATTCCGAGAGCTGGTCACGCATATCGGTAAGTGTTCAACTCGCCATTAGTACTCTTATTAACTTCAACACGTCCCACGAATTTAGTTTTTAGGAAATCTCACGCTGACGTGGACCGTCGATGCCTCCCATCTTCTTTTATCACTCTATAATAGCAAATATGAAAAAATTGTCCGGTATAGAATTTTTCAATATCTGATCTAGGCGACTATTTTTCAATCGTAGATCAGGATCATCAGAATTCCTTCAGGAAACGCTGTTTTTCTCAGTAGAACGCACGAAATCTATAGTTTTTTTGTACAATCGAACGCTCACAAAACTGCGGGCAATCGCTCTGAAAAGAGTTTTCCCTTAAATGTACTAGCAAAGAGCTCAAAAATCACTTTAAAAGCTTTGAATGATGTATGCACGTTATTGCTCATAGAAGGAAAAGAACTACATTCGAAGGTAACAATGCCATATCACATGAAAGTGAACACAGTTCCAGATGCTACATGTTTTTTGTACATGTCACCGAATGATGATATAAAACTTACCCTACTTTGCTCTATTAGAACGACTGTGCATCTGTTTCTTAGTTGCTACCATTTGTACTGTATGGTAAACATTGATGTTGTTCAGGAAATGCAATGGGATTCGTGCGCTTGGTTCGGTCGGGAAGCCTGCGCTGCTCGAGCAACACGGTGAGGTTCTTGCCCGTCCTCGACGAGCTGAAGTCCTTCCAGCAGCTGTGCGGCGGCGGGGAGGCCGAGTGTGGCAGGCAGGGGACGCAGCGGAGCGCCGTGTCTGCGGAGACGCTCACTGCCGCACGTAACCTGGATACGGTGGTGCTCAACCTCCAGCACACGTTCCAGAAGGAGACTGACTTCTTCAAAGTCAGTTGAGCAGAGAAATATACAAGAAACTACACAACCGGTAACCCGTTGGGTCAAATAAAATTTATCAAAATCCAGAAATATATCCTATGCAGTTAAGTCGGTATCCACAATACAGGATTAAACGAAGAGTATGAATTTCGAATATCTCAGAGCGTATTATAAAGAGCCTAAACTATTATGCATAAAAGTTTCAGCCAAAAATTATACCCAATCTTCAGGAAATGTCGAAACTGAAGAAGTGTTTTACATTTTTGGCTGGGAGTGTATGGCCTAAATCGTCCCGGTGTACGACAGAACGAATTACGTGTTCACGTAAAGCCCAAACCTGCTATCAAGAATGCTAGGCCCGAGAAAGACAGAAATTGTATCGTCTGCGGTTTTTTAATTGCGAAATATTCTAGGTTCTGCTTAAATCTTTGAACTTGGATGGATGTCACAGTTTAAAATGTGCTTATGTTTCTCGCCTTGAATGTGTGCTGGCTGTAAAGAATGAACACCTTTTATTTTTTCACGATTATTGATGAGAAGTACATAGAGACCCTTTGTTTTCGGTGTTGGCTTGCCGCCTGTTCCAAGACTTGCAGATTGTAATGGTCAAGCGAGTACGACTTCCTTTGAGCTATGTTGAGGATTGTTATTGGCACTACCATTGAAACTTTATTTCGGTTCCAGAATTTGTTTCAATAAATATTTCAAAGCCTTGTATAGTGAATTAGACGAGGGGTTTGACCGTAGTCATGTAATGCTTTCTTTAATGAAACCTTTCGTGACTGCCCGACGTTGGTAAGCAAAGTAACCCTCTCTCATCGTGCAGATCTTGGTAGACGTGTTCAGAAAAGCGCTGTCAGGCGAGTCGTACAGCCACTTGAATAACTTCCACCTCATTATCGCCGCCCTCGCCATCAACTTCGTGCACCACTCCGTGGTCGCCAAGGACCTGCTCAACAAGAAGAGCAGGACGGGCGCTGCCTTCAGCATGGACGGCTTTGCTATGGGTGCGTCTTTTAATTCATTTGGTGCTTTTGCTCAATGACATACGACGTCCAGTTCAATTACAAATATACATTGTTGTACACATGCGTCTGAATGACTAAAATATATTAGCCCGATGTCAGTTGTGCTTCATGGGCCAACGCCATTGCAGGCATCGCTTACCTGCTCAGCGTCCTGGACCAGGGCCCCGCGTTCGACTCGCTGCACTGGTGGTCCGGCGTGCGGCGACACTTCATAGCGCACAGGGAGACGGTGCGTGCAGCTCTCTGAGTGCGGAGCTTACTGGGCCGACATCTCTTTGTTCAGGCAGCTTACTGGGCCGACATCTCTTTGTTCATGCAGCTTACTGGGCCGACATCTCTTTGTTCATGCAGCTTACTGGGCCGACATCTCTATGCGCTTTCAGTTCTTTGTGGATCTAGCCGATTGTATACGATAATTTTGCTCGCTAACCTAACGATTTTGAAGTTTCGTTATCGGCCACGGAATATGTATTACATTCGGTGAGCAAATTCCTTCAGAATTTGTTCAGATAAATTAGTTTTATTTCTCGAGTCAATATTTCGTGCACTACTTGTCAAATGAGATTTCTGATGCCAGGCTTTCCTGGAATCTTTTACTTCTTTCATATGTTTCATATATTGATCATTCTAGTAATCTTATTACATTGAAATTATTTAAGATCT
Organism: Orchestia grillus; assembly: GCA_014899125.1. Lineage (NCBI taxonomy): Eukaryota > Metazoa > Arthropoda > Malacostraca > Amphipoda > Talitridae > Orchestia > Orchestia grillus. Next base: position 5,350 of record VOMN01086149.1, read on the forward strand.
TTACTTACAGTCGTTAATTATTGAACTGGAAGTCATGACGACATCGGGTAATGTTCTATACTAGCATAAATAATATTAAATCACAATAGCCATTCCTTCAAAATGATAAAGATCATATTTCGGCACGCTAAAGCATATCTCTTACATGTACAATGCTTTAATATTTCTTTTTACTGTCAGGTTGAACGACAGCGAAGCTCGGCGCTTTCATCTGGGGACTCGAAATTGGCCGAAACTTTGTCCCTGACGCTATCCCGTCTCCGTGAACACCAGCAAGAGCACGAGCTGCTGTACCTGACGGTGAGCAGCGCCAGGGGTTTCTTCAGGACCACCGAACGCGACGACGCCGGCGTGGGAGACCGCGAGTCCAGCAAGGCTGGCGACAAGGATAGCGTCCAGAGCGGCGAGAGCGAACTGAGCTGATCGTGTCGGCCCTGAAAAACGTCGCAATCGAAAGCGGCGTTCTCTTCTCGGGCACAAGTAGCCTGGGCTCGGATGTGACGAGACAAGGAGCTTGTTGGTGCTAAAGAGACCCATTAATTCTGTAAGTGAACTAGGCTGTCCAGAGAAGTTGAGAGTTTAAACAGCTAGTCGGTCTAGTATATCTAATCTCCACGACAGGAAGAGCTACAGTCAGCTTCCGTATTGAATAGTGAATGCCTCGAGTCCTATACATATTCCGTATGAAGGAAGTTGAACCCTTTAAGTATTACAGGGATACAAGGGTCTACGCTCAATTCTTAGCATCATCATACCGCTGCATTTTCTCAGACAGCTATCGGAATTCGTTTGCAAACATCAAGAAAGGAATTGTTGTAGGTCCGGCCCACGTCAAGTGAAAATACTAAAAAATAGAGTATTGAATTTTAAAGCTCCTCTCAGTCGGGTACAAGCAACGTAGAGATATAGAACTAATTATAGATTCTGGAGCCACAAAAGTTAAGTAAGAGACCAGTCAGACATTTTTCTAAATGCATAACTTTATTTACGGCTGTAAAATTTTCCCCCGAACACCAGCTTCACTCGGAGCTTACGAAAGAAAAGTTATCTACGTTATTTTGTTATCTTCTTTAACGGATAGAGGTTAAGGAGTTTTATTAAATTGTTGTGCGTAAAGATTCTCTCATGAGAGATTTCCATATTTCAGTACCGTTCTTTGTTTTTATAACTCGTACATTTATCTTTATTTTTTGGCGAGCAAGCTAGTTTGTATGTAACATTAAAGCATAGTTATAAGCCCATGCAGAGTGGCAGTGTGAAACTCCGTCAGAAATTTTTCCGTGTGAGCTAGATTAATATGTCAAATCGGATATTTAGGATAAAAACAAGTGCCAACGTGATAAACGCGTATTGAAACTCTTTAAAACACTAACTATTTAGATGTAAATACGTAAATCTCTATTGTCTAAAGAGGTTCTATAGAAATGTATGAAAAAGGGAAATGGGAAAGAAGTCTAATAAGCCTTGATTCTGGGCGTTTGTTTTCGTGAATTGTAAATAAAAAAAATACTGACTCGGAAGATGAATATGCAAATCCGGAATGTTGGCTTATTAACGGTAAATTTGATATGTGTGAGCACGTTGCTCATTATTTTTATCCGTTAACTCCCCCTACCTTGAATAAAGCGATTGAATGAGAAAAGATATATGAACCCCTGCATAAATAATTTTTTCAATACTATTCCATGAGCTCGTGTGACCTTGCAAGGGATATTTTTTACGGCTATTCGGGGTAGATTTTAATGATAATACCAAAGATCGTAGAGACATTTAAATGCTCTATTAGTGTGCATTATATATGCTTAAGTTTTATGACCGTTCCGTTGAAACGTGCTGTAAAATTAAATTATGTATTGTTTACAAGGTTGTTTCACCTCATTGTTAATAAGGTAAAATTTAAAAAAATGTACATCACAGATAATCATAATCTTAAGAGACCGACGAACAAAGTAGTAATACTTATGCTTCGAGACGCGGATCTATTCGTTCAGACATGACCGAGCAAATCGTGTAATAGAATTCTTTAAAGAACTGTAACGAAAACATGCGCAATCATGTAATCAGCGGTTGCCGGAATGGCAGGCGGCCGTTCCCATGAAAAGGTAAAACAAAGATAACAAAATACAACAAGTCAAGTCATAACGTACCCGATCAAAATACTGCATCAACAAATTCGAGTAAATGTTACGGACGCCGCTTCTACTCACACCAAAATGAGGCACTCGGGGAGAAACACGTCACCATTCTCCCATGGGTCTCAGCTACGGCTTGGCAGCGGTTAGAGAAGACATCGCATGATGCAGAGAAAAGAGAAAAACATGGTAGGTTTCATCACGTCGTCGTAATGCCCATAATGGAGGAATATGAGAGCAAATAAGAAAATGAGTTTCCCTGAACCCACAGTGCGTAGCTGCTACGGTGAATGACGGTACAGGCAAGTTAATTTAATTCATGTGTCGATACCATTTGCTTGCTATAGTAAAAAATCCTACTTCTGAGATATTGAACCATCAATGAGCTGAAAGAAATGCTACTAAACATAATCCAGTAAGGATAAACAATCGGGCATTTGAACTTCAACTCGGTCATCAAATTTGATCCCGTACAGTAGTTAACTCACACTGCAACACGTAACACAATTATTGCTAAAGATACATATAACGATGTTATTTACACATACAATGCTATACTGCCGACCAAAGTCTGTACCTAAAGTATTATTTCTATGGGAATTTCAACCCAGTATTCTCTCGAAGAGATTCTTAACTAAGTATGTGAGAACTTATCGATACGAAAACTTCGAGAACGAAGCAGACAGATGAATTACGAATGACATTCGTGCAGGAGGTCCTTTACACAAAACGCCGGCCTTCCTCAGCAAAGAAAAAGATACTATAAGCACATTCAGCAAAAATAACGTCTACCTAGCAGCGAAATTAAACTCATAACAGCCTCCTGTAACCAGTATTTCAGGTTCTGCTGCAATTGGTTAACTTTGAGAAGCCCTAATAAACCAAAGTATACTAACGAACAAATGCACTTCAACATAACGCAGCGCAAGATTCCTCATGCTACCAAAAACGTGGATTCCGAATATACTCAGGTGGAAAAGATTAGTCAGAGCATAACTTTCGTGAGGTACTTGAACTAGTCAATATTGCGATCGATGGGCAGTCGTAAGAATATATCCAATTTGACAAGCTGAACACGTTACACATTATGATGACCAATACTTTAATTTAACGTTCGCTTTCATGAGTTCCAAAAATATATCAGGTTATGCTACAACCAGTTTCATTTATGCTTTGCACACAGTAAATGAAAACAGCTAATGCCTCAGCCTATAATATCTTCGCACATCTTGACTATTACTACTTCAAATAGCCACTACAATACGGACATTTGTCTGCCTCAAGCGACGATTAAAATTTACGAAATCCTACCGAGCGAGCAAGAAATCGAGTTAACTTATTCCAATTGATCAACCTCGTTTGGTAGGAATTTTAACATCGACATTAGTTTAGTTTGAGTATTACAAGCTGAATCACATAAGAAGGCACCGCGATAAAAAGTGTACTTAACAGCACGCTGCACACACTTCTGTGCTCAGCACAAGCGCTATTATGCCGGCTGTAACCACGGAGTTACAGTCTGGTCTACAAGAAGGAAGTCCAATAGTTCTATGATGTAGACTCGCGTACGGAACATTGTACTCATAAAACTAATTGAATCAGTTTTCAGTGAATGTAACACCCTACCTTCCTCGTTTTATGAATTTCTTAGCTTCTTTGCCCAGTCGTTTCAACTGACTTTTCTCCTCCTCGTCAAGGGGCTGGAAAGGGAAACGCTCAGAGTCGCTATCGCCGGAGTCTGAGGGCGCATAGTCGTCCGACGACGCGTCGTTCAGGAACTCCAAGTCAAATTCGTCCGGCGTGTCCGAGTCGCTGCGCTGGCCAGCGAGCCCCTCTGGAAGACAACGAAGCATGAGTACGAGCTAAAAAACATAAATATAAACTCTCTAGCCCTGGAACTCAACACTCCAAGAGACGCGGCAACAAGCAATAATGTCAGACATTATACAATTCCTCACTTGGCAACAATTATTGGCTAGTTTAGCCTGAAGTTTGTTAGCTTTAAATGCAATGTTTTTTCACTGACCATAAATTTGATGAATATGAACTTCCCTTTCTCATAATATTTCTTCCCAGTAAAAAATAATTAGTATGTTACAGCAGGCTTTGGAAAAAATTTGGCACCATTGCAAAAGGTTTTCTCTGAAGATATTTACATGGTAACACACGTCCAAAAAAATTGTCTTTACAAAAGGAAAGTTTAGAATGAGTGACACTGTAATTCAACTAATAATATGACATTCGTATACTTTCTGCAAGGAGTTGGTTCTGCTCGGCCAAACCTGAGAGACTGAGGCTAGGTATTCAAAGCTGAGCAATTACAGGCAACCTTTTGATGACTCTAACGTCGATATTCCACCGTCAATTTACAGCTTCTGCCTGACAATCAACACTACGCATAAACCGACCGCTAGTACAAAACGCATGAACTCAACGCAGTTCAACAACATGTCAGATGAGGAAGCTGAGAACACAAACCTCGAATGTGAGTACTGTATATTCTTTTAAGAAACTGTCACGCCTCGTCGATTTCATCAGTTGCTTTACTATAGCCGCCATCCCAAGGATCCTGCGAATTTGCACCAATGTAACAGAACAATACTGAGCATAATGTTCAGAGATGCGGTATACCTGCAAAACCCTTGAAGTGACACACTTCACTAATGCAAGTTGTTTCCTGCCGGAACTGCCTAGCACGGCACACCTCTCCCAACAAGGTTCCTCCGAGGGACCCACACCAACTTACTGGCAGCCCGCTTCCTTTTAGCCAGTCTCTGAGGCTGCGGAATGCGCGTGTGTTTGTACTGCCGCCGGTGCTCGGGATTTTTCCTGTAGCAGTCCACACCGTACTCGCAGTGGGGCCTCTCGTCGTCGCTGTCTTCGTCAGGCTCGCCGCCACTCGCGTAGTCCGGGTCGCCAGGATGCGCCTCGTCTCTTTTGTGCTGAGGATTGCGTCTGTAACGGGGGACTCGAGTAGACATCGTGTCTAAGAAATTTCTCTCCTTCAGTCAATAGGAACTGACTGGAACTAAACTTACTTTATAAGACACAAGTATTCTGTAACTTAGAATGTGCAATTTTATTCTCGTCCTAATGTTGACAGCAATACGCGTTGCACAGTATGGGGGAACACACGCGGTAAGTCAAAATCTCAAGCTGATACTGATTCGAAGAAGCCTCTCACTTTTCTTGATTACTCTTGCTGATCCTACATACGAGTCGTTTTTGGTGTACATAAAATACTGATAGAAAATACTCGTAGTTCGCACATGTCTCGTTTATGTTAACATTTGGAAGTAGTTAAGAATTTCAGAGCCAAGACACTCGTTACATGAACTAAAAGTTAGTAAATTTATAAGCTGATTTCTCTATATACAGAATCAGTTAAAATGATCTGACACATTTGTAGGTTAAACAAAAAGCAAATAAAGTAAAGAAATAAAAAAGTGCTTATTTCCGAATAGTACATATAATGCCATTTTTTCACATAATGTCATTTTGTTTCGTTTTTATTGAACCACTAGACGATGCAATTCGTCAATAAATTACTGCCATTCCAAATGAAATGACCCGCCGAGTTGTAGACAACTTTCGTGAACGCCGTCTACAGTGTGTGGACAATAATGGATCCCATTTTTCTGATTTAATTTTTAAAACATAATGAAATAAAATGACATATGTACTTTTCAAAAAGAAAAACACTTTTCGTTTCTATACTTCATTTGCATTTTATTAAACCGACAAATGTGTCAGGTCACTTTGCCTGACCCTGTACAAGGATTAGTCTGTTAGTCTTTCCAATGTCACAATAAGAGCTTCAATACTTGTTAGATTAAACAGTATTATTAATTTATTACCATTTAGTATACTGATTTATTTACAACTGATTCTGTACCGCACCTGTCTACTTGCACCACATGAGATGGCATACTTCGTGGCTTCTAGTCAAAAGTTGACTCTTGCACCGCAGTTGGAACAATACCCTGTCATTATTTAATCTGATAACAAGATTATTAACATAATTCTTAGATATAAGTAATTTACTATAAAGGCTAATATATCTCTCTGTATGTAAAAAAACTGCCCAATTCTCAGCACTCCACCGAATCCATAATTTGGTCATTACATCCATACAAAAACTCGCAACTTATCACTATCAAACTGCATCATTTGAACCTAAACTTTTCCCTCACGTCTCCTGTAACATGTTGATCTCCTTTGTCTTCCTACTCTATTCCCATGTTTCTGCTCACACACTGTTGATCATGTAACACTAAAATTAATTTTTTCCCTCGCTTACTCCAAGATCCTTTATGGCTCCTGAATAATGATGAACAAACGACAGGTGCATCGCCATTCTCGCCAAAAAATTTAAAAACCTTCACTCAAAATTCTCGTCCGCTATTCCAACTCTCACAACACCATCCACGTACATGAACACTTTTATAAAAGATCGTGTAAAATAACTGAAGCAGCCTCACGTGACTCTTTTGAACCCACCGTCACTAGAACACAATTAATTCATTCTCATGGACGATTTTGTCACACGTTCATTATTCGTACGTAGCACATTGCGGCATTTAGAAATCTTCCATAAATTTTTTTTCAATGAGTTTTTATTTGCCATTTCTATAGTAAAGAACAAAGAAAGAATGCGGTAGCCCATCGTGCATGTATCCTTGACGGCAGCCAACTCATGAGCACACTTACCTGTAACACGAAGCGCCGTATGTGCAGCTCTTTCTCTTGGCAGAACTTGGAGCTGCTGACGAAGCGTTGGTGGACTGTGTCCCATTTCGAGCCATGCGTCTGGGGTCTGGCAGAGCAGACTGCTGCTGCTCTTCATCAGCTGCGCTCGAAGCTCCAGGCCGGCTTTGATCTGCCCTAGCCGCACGAGAGTCCAAATCAGAGTTATCGTTTTGGATATCAAAAGAGGTGCTTGTAGCCGTAGGATTTGCGGAGGGGCCATCAGAATTGTCAGACGAAGCATGACGCACTTTCTCAGCAGAGGTCGGAGCTGCAATCTTTGCTCGGCTAACAACAGGAGCAGCCTTGGCTGTTTCTACAATAGATGAATCTTCTTCGTCAGACTCACTCAATTGGTGCAATGCTCGCTTTGAGCTCACCTCGGCCTTAGTGTTTCGAAAACGGTTCGGAGAGACGGTTTCCTTGTCTTTAGCAGGAGAATTGAGAGCTTTGTCATCTTCATTTTCACTGGAGCTCATCTGATCAACACTTCGCTTGGCAGGTGCAACCTTCACTCGAGGTTTCCGACGCGTTGTGTTCTTCCTCCTACCGGTACTTGCAGGAGACTGTTGCTTGGGTGGTGAACTGGCTGCAGCAGCAGGCTCTCGAGTCATCCAGGCTGGCAGTGTTCGGACCCTGGAGCTGGTGGCGGTAGGTGTAGTGGAGACAACAGTATGTGCAGCGTCACTAGGTACGGGGCCTTCCTTTATTTTTCCTTCGATATCCTCAACAACAGTCGTCCCAGTACAAGACTTGGATTCTTCGACTGTGACGCTCTCTTTTTGCGCAGCTAATGGAGGGGCAGCACTGGAGTCACTCTCATCAGCAGCACACGGTGACGTAAGCTTGGCAGCGTCGGTCTACAGGAGGATTTAACACGTCAGCTCTCTCAAATTTGTATTCAATAGCAGCGCAAAATTGAAAGTTACTTTTTCAAATAATATCCATGCAATATATAATATGGTCGTTTGGCTTCAGTTTTGAGCCACAAAACCGATGATGTGCCTTTATAATTTTAAAATCAAAACGTCGAGTTAAATAAAATTGCTTGCATTCCTGGTTAGACATTAACTTGAAACCGTGTAAATAAACAGCTCCCAATTCTTCATCACGAATAATTTGAAGGGTTCTCCACTTTCATAAATGATAATATCTATAATTTGTTTCCAGGAAAAAAACAAAACATGTGTCTCACACATCCTGACGTTCTCATAAATAGACAACACTCTCACTCCTTAGCTTACATGGAACCAGAACAACAAAAACTGTAATTTCCCCTACATTTCGTTCAATAACTCTAAAACTGAGAGTTGTACCCCCTAGCCAACAGAACCAACACCCGCAGCAGCGGCTCCCCGAAGGAGACAGGTCTGACGATTGCTAAACATCATGCTGTTCGTTGATTAGCATCAGCGTCCAGCAAGATCAGTAAAAAAAATTATATTTGTTGAACTAGGTTAATTAACTTAAATGGCTATTAATCTTTCACCAGCGAGCAGTAATGAATAGAATTATAACATACCTTATCACATGGAAAATCTAGTCTGGGAAAGTTAACTAGTCTTTTCTGGGATACACTAGCCTTCTATATCCCAGAGGAGTTAACGATCGCGTTAGAGCATTCACGAGATTGCAGAAGCAGTACATAAGCACCTCGGATAACAATGGATCAGAATTCTGTCCTCTCGTCCCAGCAAGGTCCAGCACCTCAGGTAATTTTTTCTTCATTTTATTGTTCATACTTGTATTTTGATGTGCCACACCACGGCCTAAGAGGGGCTCTTGCAAATAATTAACAGCGGTCCAGCATTCTCAATTGTGTCTGGCCTCCACCACACGATCTCATTTATAAATCTCTTTGTGTCATTCTCCAGTTGAAGCGCCCGTCTGAGAGCCATATCAACAATAAATTACCTACAATCAACGGGGCACAATGAAAATGACACGAGATCACCACAATGCTGACAATACCTCGGCACAGGAGAGCTTGGGTTCACGTGACCCATCGTCTGCAGAAGGAGCTTCACTAGCACTAGGCCGAGTGATGTCATCAGTAGCGTGGGACTCGCGCTGCAAGACTTGGTCTGAACTGCGAGCACTGCTACAGTCGGTCCCGCACTCCATCTCCACTCCGCTGTCTCGTGGAGTGCTGTTGCTCGCTTCAGAGGCCTCCGATGCATTCTCTTGTTGTTGCGCTGTGCCTGGCAGGTTTATCCTGACAACGAACGCAGATAAAGTTTTACTCGCTTTTGCTGCAACTGCAATAACTAAAATGGAGGCAATTTTCTTTTAAAATCAGTTCCACTGAAACCAAATAAAACTGGGAGAAACTCTGCCCATTAGCTCTCCCGATATTGAAAATAATATTTTCCTCACTACAGTTATTGTCCCCGGCACTTATCATAACTCGTGCGACAAGACGTGAACGCTTCCTTCGGTGACACAAGCACTAAAGCAGGATCGTGTCTTGTTTCTGCTGCCTTCATATTCTGCACGCTCAGGATCCTTCTTTGATTTGGTAGTGAGGAATTGCAGGTCGAGAGATTTTTTTCTCTGTTGCCGTCAACCTCACACAATAACGAGGCTACTACCCTCCTAAGGGGCAAGTACCGAAGAACGCACTACCATAATTGCTGTTCATCCATCCACCTGGTGGGTTCCACAGCATACACCTATTGTTGACAGTTAATTTCAGACAGCTGCGCTAAAGTGCAGCTACTCCACAAATTAATGATGTTGTGCAGGCGCTCACACCAGCACTGCATGCAAAAGAATGTAACAGCTAAACAGGGAAAATTCCACTTCTTACTGCTATAAGCTACCTACTAACTTCTGTTTCAAGAAAAAACACAATCAATTTTCATTGTATCGTCACAGTAGGTATGAAAGACTTAAACCTGGCAAAACATGAAATGATGGAAAATGATGGTAAGGTTGCTACAGCCTTATAAGCAATGTGGGACAATAAATAGGCACCCAGTAAGGTGATCTACTTATTGGAAGCAATGACACATAAAGGCAGTTCAAAGATGCGAGATGAATGAATGTGTAACACTTGATCATGAATGTGATAAGATGCACATACAAAAGTAGGAACACCTAGATAGGTAGGAGTAGGGGAGTGAATGTAAAAAGAGAACTATCTACTCAAAATGAAAAAGTACAAGTTAAAGATTGGAGTGGATAATCAATGAGGGATTTTAATTTTTAGACCTAACAATAATTGGGGGTCTGGGCTAACACTTCGCTTCCCCCTCAGGTAGCTCAGGCGCTGAAGATAAAGCTGCTAGCAAGCAAGCAAGACATGCTGCCTAGCTAACGGGCCCTGTAGTATCCTTGTCGATACAGAGAGCGTACTCTGACCAAGACAGTCACAAGACAAGGCGTACAACAGGAAATGTCTGGCAGTTACATTTATGATCTAACTCAGCCACAACCACCTCATAACCAACTACATGGGAGACAGGACCGAGGTCTATCATTTCAACATAATCAAATACATTTATAACATTTTCCAAGTACATGCTCCATGCCTACATGCTATGATTCAGGAACAAATCTGTCCAACTCTACGTTGATGTAATCTGCCACATTAGCTTACTAATGCACCAAGTAGTCTGTAGAATAGTTTCAGTGACAATGGAGATCTACCTCCCCACCGACCAGATTAAAAACGTCTATTTACTGATACTGATTCGAAAGACTTTACACAGTTTACGACACAGCATTGTCTTTAATGTTGAAATAAACATTTAAACAAAAGGGATAGTGGAACATACACAGAATGATTTAATGGTCCTACATGTTTTGGCCATGAACTAGCCTTGAACAGCCCCACACACCAGCTAATAGAACTGAAAAAACACCTTAGTTTACAAATACATGAACCATACCAAAAAGTTAACAAAAGAGAGTGGATTATTCGGTATCTCTATTACAAACAATACGAATGAGTAGTAACAGAGTGGCATGAAGCTTATAGACAAAATCTTCACTAGAGCCATATTCCCTTTAAAATAAATTCGAAAGGATAGATGAACTGACACGATGGCCACTCAAAAGCACCTCTAACTGAAGGATGGATAACCTGAGAGCTTGACCCAGAACTTTCTAAAATCGCACCTCCAATTGATTGGGTGATCATCTCTAATGAAAATTACAACAGCTAAGTAAAAATATATTCCTATTATGAATACATACATTTCAACTTATTGAGATCTTGAAGTATTCCACCCAATGAGATTGCTTGTCTCCAACATCATACCCTATAATTTCCAAGCTGCAAATGTTAGTATAAACTCCCAGGCAGAAACTTCTAATTGCTGGCAAGCAATTTTTCTTGGCAAAACATGATTAAATCTTGAAGTATTGCCCACATAGCAAAATTAACTATTAACAGCGGAGCAAATAAAGAGCACCATGAAAGACAAGCATACACTTCAAAACTCGAACCTCAACTGCCAACTCAAAAAAGAAAATAGATCCTTCAAACCATCAACAATGCATAAGAAAAGCATTTTCTTTTTCATTTTTGAACTCTAAAAGAGTTATGAAATGAAAGTGTTCAAATGATGCCCTTGAATGAAACATGAGGTTCCTATGCCCAATGGAAAAAGTTCTCACCGGTACCATGCAGCGCTGGGCAGGAGCCCAAAAGCATCGCCATGTTTGAGGGTAGCCCGCTCGCCCGACTGTAGCTTGGCCCGCACTCCCGCCACCTCCACAAACGTGGGCTGGCTGAACAGCTGCAGCATGGCAAGAAAAAAGCTTAATAAAAGAAGTAAATAATTGAATCAAGCAATGAATTGAAGGTGAAACAAAGACTTGCACTTCCTGAAGAAAATGTTGCTCTGTAAATTAAGCGCAAAAAAAAACAAAGTTAAGATTGACTTGACAGCATGCTCAACAGGAAATTAATTTAATCAAGCTGCTAAACTACTAAACGAGGCATAACAGCTGCTGTAACTCTGCCCAAGCAACTATGAGCAGAAGACAAAAATTAATAGGTCTATCAATATACAACAGAAAATCCCTAACACACTATCACTCATTGATATTAATCAACCATGAAATAACTTTCTCTTTAAAATGTACAATCCAAAACAAATATTTCATTCATTTCAAATTAGTGACATCATAAAAGCAAAGTGAGTGTAGCAGACTACTTGAAAAAATCTGTTTCAGATCTCAACAATGCTACTAGAAAATAAACCTATTATGATTGGCACCTTCTCGTTCAACCATCTCTCTTTGACAAACAGTCAACTCTTATATGAGGCACTTCTTCATTGAGAAGCCAGGAGAGAAGTTTACAAACATTAATAAGAACATACATGACCAAACAAAGTTAAACATCCTCTTTTTTCACACCATTGATCAACTTTAAAGTAACCCTTACGCAAGCTTGTATATATGATACAAGCGGTTTATGTCTCTGCAGTGGCCACTCACAGCTTCAATAGCAACTCCGTCATCATCTTCATCTGCCCAGTCAAGAGAGGCGTGCCGGCGGGACACCTTCACATTCGAGCACTGCATGAGAAATTGATGTCAGATACAAAAGGTACTCAAGTATTATGTTCAAGAAGTGAGCACACAAGCTATAAAAAGAAGAAAAGGACACAAAAGCTGTGAAGAGGTACTCTGCCTAAGAATGACGGCCTTGCAGAAAAATATAGAGCATAAGAAAGGTATGCACACCAGCATGGCAGGGCATGAAGATCCAAACCTGTTCAAGGTGTTCAAGGTTCAGCATAGATTATACTCTGAGTTACTAGGTAAAAATCACCAAATACTAATGGAATGTAAAAATGGGGAAAGCATATCATGAATATAATGTTTATCTCACTCCCAAGTTGGTTAACAGAGAAGATTTCAAAAATATTTTGGAAAGATACAGGCAATATCAATTCACAGTTCTCAAGCCTGGTAGCATCAATCAAATCTGATTAAGAGACTGCTACTTTCAGGTTTCTGCCACAGCAAGTAGACTGCTACTTTCAGGCTTCTACCATAGGAAGTAGAGACTGCTACTTTTAGGCTTCCACCACAGCAAGTAGAGAGCTACTTTCAGGGTTCTACCAGTGAGTAGAGACTGCTACTTCTAGGTTTCCATCACAGTGAGTAGAGATTGCTACTTCCAGGCTTCTACCATAGCAAGTAGAGACTGCTACCTCTCCTTTACTGGGTATAAAAAAATACCCACAGCCCACAGAGCAGCTCCCTGGCATGTTGATTACAACGCATACAAGATAAGGGTTCAGCCTCTGATTGTCTATAGCCCTAGCATCTGATCTGTCAAAGCTGCAAGGATGATATAAAGCAAAAATTAGATTCACTCTGTATATTTTTTCATATTTGGTATTGCTACAAGCAACCATATGAAAAAAATCCTGGAGAACTCTCACAAGAGCAGAAATGAAGGGATTGGAGCATGCAAGTTACAGAAGGTTGTTAGCCTTTTTAACTAGGCAGGTGAATATGTGCACCATTCAAATTTGTCAGTACAACAAGGCTGATGAATGTGTGTACCAGTCAGAGTCATCAGTACAACCAAGCTGGGGCATGTGTGTACCAGTCAAAGTTGTCAGTACAACCAGGCTAGTGACTGCAAATATCAGTCACAAATTGTCAATCCATATCTCCCCATTAGGTAGGTTAACATTCTCTATTTTACTTTGATCATACATTGCTATAATAAGTACAATGTCATATTGATTCATGTGCACATTATTTTACAAGGGAAAAGTTTTTTACACATCCTTAGTACTTCTTCTGATCTAGAATGGAATGCATTTTCCCTTGCTAGTAAAATTTACACACATACATAGCTATACAAAGTATAGTCTAAATTAACCTACTGTATATACCATTCTTTGATATTTTTTCATCAATACTTCTTTGTGTGTTTCATGGTGCTATCCTATGAGAATTAGAAGAAAACTGTGCTATATTTTGAAACAATGCTACCCAAGTACACAGTAGATAACAAAACTCATTTGATAACCATATTAAAAATCTTGCATGCATAATTTTCAACATCATACACTATCTATATCTATATTACATGTTTTGGCCAAACTTGATTAGAAAATCAATAGAAATCTTGAGAAAATAAATTCTGTGTTGAGAAGGCTGAAGAGGACAATTATGTTCCAGGCTATCACAAAGACAATAAGGTATATATGTACCTGTGATCAAAGTTTAGTTCATATGTAAACAGCTCTAGCATGCTTCAAATTATCATACAAGGTAAAACAATAAGAACTAATGTCCATTAACTATAACTTTTTAGGCTATACAATTCTACAGCAAGTCTGATATTTCTCACATACTTTTAGAAGAGGTCCACGGCCAAGGATGGCAGGCAGTGTGACAGGTAAATCCTTGGACAGTTGCTGACATTCTTCTTTAAGCCCATTTGGTGGGGAGATGGGAGTCACACTCAACATTTGGAACTCTGATGAAAGATGTTAAGCTGAAAATAGTGAACTAATATTAATAGAGGAATTCAAAATATTCACAAATTTAATGTACTTAATGTGATCAATGACACAGTCTTGTGGTCTGGGTGTCTTATTCAATAAGTACATAAATGTATAATAATTTTATTACTAATAACATTAAGCTAAATGGAGGCACTGCAAATTTAATAAAGAGAGATACATACATTTAAGATTTTCAAGTTCCAAGCACCACTCTCAAGTAAAGGTTCTTGGTTTTCATTTCATTGAATTTTATCAATAAGATAAAATCAAGGCCAACATAATTTTCAACAAAACAATATTCAACAGAGCAAAATAACTTTTACATGTTTTTTTCTCAATACATCATAGACACAAAAACCCAAAAATATATTATTTTTTTTCTCTGGATCAGTAATAGCATCATAAGAATAACATAAACATTTAATTTCTGGCAAAATAATCCCTCAGAAAGAGGGTTCAGTTGTTTGTGGGACATACTGTACATTGCATACATTACACCAGGGTGGGCCAGAAGTAAAGTACCCTTACCCCACGACGGTAGCACTAATGCACTGAACAAGCTCTGTAGCCATCGAGGTCGTAGTTCTAGTGATATAATAATTTTGAAAGGGGTCTTACTTATGGCCTACCCTGTATTTACAGAATTAACAAAAGTAAGATATACATTGCTACACAGTTACTGAAACAATTACAGATTATCGTGCGTTTGACTACATTAGTCAACGGTAATGTCAAACCATAACACATTTATAACTCTAAAAGTTTATTTGTCAGCATTTTTCAGAATTTCTGGCACTCCATTGAAAAACATCAAGATTGATATTTGCATACTTCTAAATACAATTCCAGGGAATAATCGATCTCAAGTGAACACGTCCGTCGTAATTACACTACTCCCACTTGAATGTACGACAATCATGGCGCAATATCACCAATGTAAACAAAGATTTCCTCAGGAGTTCTTTTTTAAACCTAAAATTCTGAATCAATTACCCTAACACTACACACAATTACCCTAAATTCACATAACCGTGTGGAGATATCCTATCCATTATTGTCCTTCTGTATTTATTGTTGTGAACTTAAATTGCGAAGCAAGTGACGAAACATTCCATTGCTCGAAGTATACAGGTAAACCCTTTTGTTAGTACACTTACCTTGATTCCCTAGTTGTGACACATATGAAGGTCCAAATGGCAATGATCAAATCCAAAATTCCATAAATTCCTTGGAATAATTATTATATTTCTAGTTTGTATTATTGTAGAGTATTTAGACATAAGACTTGAAAATGCTCTACAAATGATATACAGGAGGCTCTTAGGAACAATATTAAGATAGATGAAGTCATATGGTTGAAACATTGTGAATGTTTTCTAAATAGCCTAACAACGAATATGAAAACTGTAGTTAAGTTCTGGCAAATAACATTATCTATATTATTTGGTAGAGAGCAATGTATGTTTGTTTATTTTTGTAGATATTCCATGTTCGCCTCTGAGATATAACGTTGAATTACTTCAATTCAGTCAAAAAACATTGCAATATGTGAATTCTTCATGAAGAACTTTGGAATTTTTTTCTAATGACCATTGTTTGCGTTGTATTCATAAGACGGCTGTCGCAGTTGAGTATAAAAGGGAAATTCTCCTAACAGTTTTTATTCGTGTAATCTATTCCTGAAGTTTGAAAAAGAGCATTGTATGAGTAAACAGAAAAGAAAGAAAGAAAGAAAGAAAAGAAAAATAGTTTATTCCAAAACTTGGTCACATACAAAGTATATACCT
>VOMN01086159.1:0-27724 GCA_014899125.1 Orchestia grillus
ACCATATATGGCTCATGCACCATATATGGCTCATGCACCATGTATGGCTCATGCACCACATACGAGTCATGTACCATTTATGGCGCACGTCCCAGCCTAAGTGCTCAGTAATTCCATTCTTATTCCTACCTGACCTTGATCACCGAGCTAGATGTATGTATTAGGGTTACACTTCATAGCTTCCATTAGTCCAAGATGAGCATCTCGTAAAATGATGGTGAATTATAATTAGACAAGCCAGCACTTGTATAAATCAGCCATAGTTAGCTTTTTGAGTTCTAGCCCTGGGAGTCGTTTTCTTAATTTATTTGCAAGTTTTACGTTCCGTGTAAAATTAAGCCAAGACTCAGGCGTCCCGTTGGACTCAAAGGGTAAAGGTAAGTCATGCGAGGTCATGCAAGTCATGAAAGTCATGCAAGGTAATTTACAAGTTTGATTAAATGCGAATTACTCACGGCTTTGGGCAGACGGCAGGATGCTATTCAAGATAGGTCTGTAGACAGGGTCGACCTGGGCCCTCAGAACGTTGCCCAGGACGGGCAAGTTCCTCAAGCTGTCCAGCAAGATCTCGAAAAAACTCGGGAATCGCGGGCGGGACTCGCTGCTCGGCTTTGGAGGCCGCTCTTCTTGCTGCTGCTCTTGTTCCTTGGGGCTGGCATGCGTGTTGGGTTCCGGCTGGGAATGGTTACGATTCCCTGATCGTCTCAAAAGCTCCAAAACTTGTTCGGCACTCAACAATTGTCCAATGACTTCATTATTCGTACCCTTCACGGTGTTTTCAGGGCTTAATTCGTCGGGATATAGCGGGCCTCCGCCTCTATTGCTTGGCTGGTACGAATTGCTGTGATTTCTGGGCTGTTCAGCTTGGTAAATTGGGGAGAAATTTACGACTGGGGTGCCGATGGTCTGTGTGCGAGTCTGTAGAAGCTGAGATTTCGGTCTATCGATGTTAATTTTACGAGGGGTTGGTTGGTTCCAACTGTTCATCTGATAGAAGGTACCCAAGTTCGTCGTTTCTCCAAGGGATGTAGAAGGTGAGTGATTTGAATCGACATGCTGCTCAGACGTTTGATTTAACAACCCAGGGTTAATAATGAAACTGGAGTATTCAAGTGAGCCCTGAGGGAACTCCACTACTACGACAGTATTCTGATCGCTTGGCTGCCGAGTTCCAGCGCGAAAATCCTCACGGTCTACTTCAGATGTTTGAAGTCGGCTGGGAACATCATTATTTATTCGAGACGCAACCGTACTTTGTACTGAATGAAATTCTTTGGAAGTCTCACTTGCGGTTATTTCTTCTTGAGCTGTGACGTCATCTAAGTGAAAAAAATTCTCATTACGCGCAGAATTGAGGTGACTTAAGTAACTACCCTTCTTGGAGGGGGGATCGCTCGGCCAGGGCGTGGCAGGGGGGGCAACGAGCGCTAGCAGGTGCAGGTACAACGGCACTCGTAGGATAGGCGTCAAATTTGCCATATCCTAACCTGGAAATAAAAAACGATTAGAGCGAGCTCGTCTGAGGAATAACTCAAAGATTTTGGTTTGAGGGTTGAGATTGGTTAAGTTTAAGAAGCGTCTTGACTTAACATTTCCCCACAGCATATGAAATATTGTCAAACCTCATGCACATAATCAATTATGGTACTTCTACTCCTGCAGAATTTTATGGAAGGAATTTAGTGGGGAAAAGTTCAAGTAATGACCGAACGATGTAATAATATAATCCAGTAATTTAGGCCAATTTTTTTTAAATAATTTGGACGAAAAACAGGGGATACCACATTTTTAAAAGGCATATATACGCCACGGTCGATAATTATAGAAAAAAGAGAAATTCAGAGAATCACATCATTTAAGTACTCATTCATTATTTTCTAATGCGAAATATTCCACGACACAACACAATTCTCCGCCTCATAAGCGCTGCAAATAACCAAGTACTAGAAGTATTATTCGTAGTAAGGATATCAGCGCTTTGGTAACTCAGAACTGTATCGCACCGAAAGAGAAGTGATCATTTACTATTGACTTGAGAGAACAGGGAATCTATACACAAAGTATTTACGTGCATGAAAATAAACAACAGAAGTTAAATTTTCAGAAGAGATACCTAGACGTATAATTTTCAAATACTACATTCCTGAGTTTGCGCAATAAAAGTATCACAGCATATTTTCTTGGCGGTGTCCTCATGAGCTGTAGGACCTCAAAGGAATAACTCCCACAAATGAGACAGGAATAACTCCCTCAAATGAGACAGGAATAAATCCCTCAAATGAGACAGGAATAACTCCCTCAAATGAGACAGGAATAACTCCCTCAAATGAGACAGGAATAACCCCACAAATGAGACAGGAATAACTCCCACAAATGAGACAGGAATAACTCCCTCATATGAGACAGGAATAACTCCCACAAATAAGACAGGAATTTCACGTTTGCACGTCAGCAGGTCCCCAGCAACTGATGCTGGGCCGCTGCAGCAGCTCCCAAAGCCGCCTGCCTGAGGGGCGGTGGCGCGTAGGAGCTGCATAGTCATTTCCATCGACAAACTACAGCCATCCAAAAAATAAACTGCTGGCGGAAGGTCAGCCATCCAAAAAATAAACGGCTGGTGGGAGGTCTATTGACATGACTGGGCGTCATCAATCACAGTTTGGGTTTTTCTCTACTTTATTTTTAAAAAAAGGTCACGTTTGACAAAGAGTTGAAGCCCTTTAGGTTTTCGTAAAATGAGCCATGCAGTAAAGTCGATAACATATTCACTAGCGCCAGCCAGCCGCATCTCCCTCTGCTTACAGGTTTTACGTTTTAGCTTGAATTTGACATTTTTTGACCAGAAATGTCGGTGAAGAAAATTACTTTGTAATTTAACACTCTCTGAATTTCTACAGTATTCTTATAGAAGTAACAATAGTTTCTGTAACAATATGCATGTTATTAGAAACTCAAAATCTAAATCCTATAAATAACAGCACATGTCTCATAAAAATGATTTATTATCACGTATTAGAAATTTTACCAAAATATTGACGGAGTTACGCGTACGTCAGGAAAAAGGATCAATGATGGCTCTATAAAATTAGTATTAGCTCTGGAAAGGTAAGCAATAATTCTCTTATTTCTACAAAGCGTCGAGACCAAATGGCTGTAAAGGCAGCGCATGACAAGTGTTTCAAATTTCAAAAGAGCTGCAGTAACAGCTCTTACAGAACAGAAACTATAACAGAAACTATAACAACCAGCATTTCGTCATAAGAACTCGTTAAAAAATTCAAATATCAGTACATTTATTTTCTCCTTCACAGCATCATCATCATTCACCGATGCTATCACTCGACATACACGTACAGCTGCGTTACCACGCGCGCTGTCGCACAGCATACAGCGTTGATGAAATACAATACAATACAGAATTGGAACACGGATACGCGTATGAATGCGTTGATGTTGTTCGCTCCAGAAATCAAACACAGATTACACATTTCGTGCACACTTCACGGACGATTAATTATGCTGGAGCAGCAATTTCGTGCGTCACGCTGTTTTGGTATCGCAATGAGCTGCCACATCGGGGCTGAAAAACGCCGGACAGATTTCGGTAGGGATGTTCTCGAGCCTAATGACTTGCAGGAAACCGGCCGCTCAGACGGTGGTTAGACCCTATTTCCTACGTTGCCTTCCAGAGCCACTAACTCGTACATATTCGCTGATTCAATTAACGGAATCAAAGGACCACGAATGAGACTTGCAAAACAATTTTCATCCTAAGCCAAAAACTCGCTCTGAAACACTTCAACACTGAGACCAAAATGAGCGAAATGGTCTAACATGCCACCGAGATGGAGCATCGACAAGCTTATATTTACATAGTTCAGATGTATCTTCACCTAAATTTATTTCCTGTATTCAGGCCTTTCGAATTAATATAAAAATAGCACACTCATGAAACAACGGGCAAAATATAAGCAAAATATGTACATAGTGCTCTAACGATAGTTTTCATTCAAGAAAAATATCCTGGTTAGCTTCAAGCAGATGACCACCAAATCTTATCTCACCAACGGACAAATTTTAATGAAAACACAAATACAAATTTTCAAATTTTCCTTAAATTTGTACTAATTACTCGAATATGCTAGTTTAACTTTGATGGGAAATTAATAGCGCTGCCTAATTTGTGAAACCAAAATCCGCTGTTTTCAAATTCACAACGGACATAAATATTTCTGGACAAAATTTTTCCTGGAAGGGGTATCGTGTGCAAAGTTTTAAGATAAAGTATGAAATGATACCGAGAAGTTGAATGCACAATTAATATTTCTGCACAATATTTTTCTTTACAGCGTCTCGCGTACATCAACTTCAAACTTACGAAACTCAGTCTTCTAAATAAAATTAGCTCAACAAAGTTGATTCCCACTTCATGTATCCGATCTACGTTCTCGAGCATCGTAATTGAGCACTAGACTAAAGAGATATCAGTCGTGTGAAATAGAGCTGTACGCGTCAGAGAACAATCGTCATTTCTGACACACGTAGATCATTCGACATCGCTGTAGGATGCGTCCTGACATACATGTAGAAGAACAGCATTCGCACACAATGGTGAGAGGAGATTGTGTACTTTTTGCGGTCATTTGAACAATGGACTCAACAGACTTTCATTCCGACTCGGAAAGAATAAGTAGCCCAGCATGTAAACAATGTTTCCTGATAAGTCCGCTTGAGATTTTGATTGTTACAACAGCTACTGAGGTACACAATTCTCGTTTTAACTGAAATAGTTACTATAAAATGAAAATTACGCGATAAATGAAAGGAAGCTAGAAGATAAAAGTAGTAGCATTATAGAATTTCCTACAAAAAGTAGACAACACAACCGACCTGTTTCTCAACTTCCGCAGTGGAAGCCTGCAGGTTTCAGCGCTGGCGTACTGATGAAATCATAGAGCAGACCATGAGAGATGCACACAGTGTGGGCCTTGTGTTTCCAGACGTAATTCCTCGATAGTAAACAACAAAATAGAAATAGACAGACACATGCCGCCTCAAATCTATTTCACTTTCAGTTATTCAAACAAGGCAACGAAGTACGAACGCTCGAGGGGGGCACAGGAGAGAAAGTAAGACGAGTCCCAGAATAGAAAGCTGCATTGCATCACACGTCCTCCTCTCGTCTGGACGTAACGCACGGCGCATAATCCCTGCACACCACGACTCCATTTTTACACTAGCCTTTTATGCGTTCAGTTGTCGCTGGAAAACAACCTTCCTGACTTCAACGACCACGAGTTATCATTAACTAGTGTTCAAAATATTGTTAGGGAAAAAATGTTTTTTTACTTCCCATACTCGAACTTTGATTCATGAATGTTTCCATAGATCAAAATGTTTAATGATTTGACATGGGCTGTTAGAACGACGTTGGGAAAGAGGTTTAATCACGTAAGGTCAAAGTTGTTCAAAGGATAAAAAAAAGACGAGTTTCTGGCTATCATTTGTCCTTGACGCCGCACTTGGAGTAAATCTCGATTCAAATTATAAATATATGAGCGAATTGCACTCACGTCGCAGTAGGCGGAAATATTTTTTTGTTGATCTTAACTCATTCACGTAGAGCTTCTGCATCGCGGTCATATGAATCTATCAAGCAAAGTTGCTCAAGCTCAAATTGATCACCAATGATGAAAATACTGCAGACTTCTTGAATAAATAGAAATTTTACGCCCCCGTAAGCCACAAAGAGAAGAAGAAGATCTAATATATAAAACTGATCGGACTTTACGTCAGAGCTTCATAGGTTGAAGCTTAAGTTCGCTGAGAGAAGGCGAACAAACAAATAGAAAAGAGTGATCATTTTTTATCGGATACGATAGAGTGGTCAGACTCTCTCCCTCTCTCCCCACGCCTTCACTTTTTACCCTACAGGCCTACAAGGCAGTGATGAATCTCAGGCAACTGAGGAAACAAGCTTTAAAAATTAAGAAAAGTGTATACCTTTATGACCCCAGCAATATACCTTTCATAGATTCACTGAATAAATATTTAAAATATCGGGAATGGCAATGGAATCGAACATGAAGACGCTCCTGAGTGCTAAAGGGTTTAGAGTGACCAGCATAATGCCAAACTTAATTTCGCATTTAGAGTTAGTAGAAATATGCATAAATAAATTTCAAGCTTTATTTTCAATACAATTGCTTACTAATTAATTGGCCAGTGTACCCAGCCAGCAACCGCAAGACTGTAACGCCACCCGCCTGTGAAGCAAAGAAGATTGTTTATTCCCTGAAGCAACTTTAATTTATTCCCGCAATCCGTCTTCGGTAATACGGTTTTTTCATTGGAGAAAACAACATCGCCTGACTCCAAGGAAAAAGTTTTTCAGACCTCATTAATGAGAATATCATTACCTAATGAGGTCTATGTAGAGAGAACGGAAAAATTAGTAAAAATTCACGGATTGAAATTTCACGGAAGAAATGCTCGGATTGTAATTTCAAAATTTGATACAAAACTAAACATCCTAATTACTGCAAAAATGATCGGACACGTTTGTTGCTTTAGAAAAAACAAAGTAAATCAACGCATGAACAAGATTATTTCTATTTTCTTAATGTGTACAGCAGAAAGCGATTTTTATATGTTTCAAGTTATTATTCATTGTTTTATTCTTCATCTGTTTCGATGAAATTGACCCAACACATGAGCAAAATTATTTTCCCACGCCCTGTAGGAAGCTTCACGGCATCACTCTCCAATACAATCAGTTGTGCTTGAATTATTACCAGTCGTTAGTCACAGGCTGCCTAGCACTCCATTAGAATACAAGCTAGTTTAGAGCCTCCTATCCTCATGAAGCGTGATCCAAAGAGATCGAATAGAAGGGACCATTTAATATGAGTATTTCATGAATATTTTTGTCCAAAAAATTTTTTTTGAAATAATTTATTTTTTGAATATTTTTATAAAATACATGATATTTGATTTCTCTCGATGAAAGCACAATTGGAACTAAAGGAAGATTTTGCTATTAACACTGGCGGAACATATTACATACTCATACTGTTTGATTTAGACACGCTAATATGAACTGTACCATAAATGCTACGCAATGAGGCAAAGGATTAAAATAGGCTAAAGAAAATGAGGAACCCATGTTCAAAGTGTGTTTCCCCACAGGATCCCCTGTGCATAGAAACCACAAGTTAATAAAGAGGAAAAGAGAAGGAAAAAGAGATAGCGAAGAAGGTGTGAAAATCATTAAAGCAAAGTGGGCACGAAAGACTGAAGTCGGGAAGCTGAGCGCGGACCTACAGCTGAGGTAACCTAGCAGTGCCCTGGGGTCGCGAGTCCTGTAGCACAAGATAGACGAACTGCAACCTGACCTAACCCTATTACCTAACCTGACCTAACCCTATTACCTAACCTGACCTAACCCCATTACCTAACCTGGCCTAACCCTATTACCTAACCTAACCCTATTACCTAACCTAACCCTATTACCTATCCTATGCCCCAGAGAAGACCATCACGCCCTCTGCCGAGGCCGACTCGGGCGAGGCCTCGCTTCTCTCGCTAGGTGAATTCCGAACTGTTCCCCCCCCCCCATAGCGTATTGGTATCCAGCTTTTAGGCCTGAAGTATTAAATTATTAATATTAGTCCTGAAGTATTGAATTGCTATTCATGAGCGAGGCGTTCCACGGAGAAGAGCTCAGAAGCCTCGTTCCTAGTGAACTGCGCTCCAAGCCAACCGTCACTTTGAGGTTAGCGGAAGATATCAATGAAAAATACGCTGGAAAAATTGAAAACATCTGAAGTTATTTCTCACACAACTGGGTGTTATTGGAGCGTTAAAAGGAAACGTCTGAAGAATTTTGTCCCAAATATCGAATTTTTACGGTTCAATGCAGAGCAGACCGCGCCCCATAAAAAAACATATATGGAACCATAAATAGAATAAATACTAGGAAGAAAGTGAAAACAAATGTTATTGATATTTTTTCGAGTGGATAATGGGGAAATTGAATATAACGAAAATAAATAAAAATAAATCACCTTGCAAGAACAAATATATTAGTACATAATGATAGATAAAATACACCTAAGAGAAGGCTAATACCACCATAGCAGATATTATTGATTTAGTATTTTAACTCATTTAATGTGAAACGAAATCGTTTAGTAACACAACCATCAATAATTTTTGAGAAAGAAAGATACTTTATATTTCATAAGTTTAAAAGTATGATTGAAATCCTCTAACACAAATTGAGTTATGCAAAGGTTTAACTTTTCTCAAGCAGAGCAAACTACACAAGAGCTTTTGGGTCTTTTTATTGAAAAGAAGTAAAGAAATGGGAGCCTCTACCGACTTCGCAGATACCGTTCTAACCTCAGCGAGCCAAGCTAATTTTCGCGTCTAGCACCTCAGGCCATAAGCATCGAGTGATCATTAAACATGGAGCAAAATTTCAATGCAATTTCACCCCTAACGTGGCGAATTCTCAAATCTGACATGCACTTATAATAACTGCTGTTGAACTCACCGATAAAGCGCGCTGTATAATCAACAAATATTGGCCATCTTATTCCAGCACTTTGACTTACAAGCCCACTCCCAGTGAAAACATAGCACGCTGCTGTGAAATGATGCAAATACTTAAACGTTGGGTTTAACGCCAATTTTTTGCCGATATATTTCTATATGAGAAACAATCGTACTGAGACTGATTTTCTAATCTTGTACTCGTGCTTCAATTATTCTTCCTAACTTTCCTTTAGTAAATTATTCAGCCGTAAACAATTGACGTCATTTAGCCACATTGTATTTAAATGAGACGATACACGACACCGGAACAAGTTTCATACAACAAACTTTCTTAAAACATTACCTACGTATTGTGACACCGGTGTGCCAACCATCCATTGTTGTGTAATGGTTTACCTGTACGGCAACACTCATTGTAATAACGGTTATAGAAAACGCTCACATTTGAACTATTAAAATCAATAAACACTATTCATCCGAGAGCAAAATGGATTAAAGCATGTCTAACTTCGAAACACGAATGAGTTACTGAATTCAAACTCGATGCGCTCTTTGGAAAAATCCAACTACAAGCATCCATGCGCAGCGAACGCGTTAAAATCATTCATGGTTTCCATTTGGATCAAATCAGTCTGTACTCACAGTTTTCATTCCTTGACTTTATCATTTCTCCTCTTCCTTTATCGGTACAGGCCTCACTCGACTCTTCTAACACTTTCACAATCGTGCCCACGATCACAACCGGTCCTGTTACGCGTTAACACTAATCTCCCTCTTCACTTACGGCCTTCGCCAAACTTCTGGAACACTAAAGTTCTACTTTCCTAGATATTCTCGACCATGTTATATCTTATGCTCTTCAGATCAAACGTACGGATTAGTCAACATATATTGAAGCTAAAAATTTGAAATCGTGTATACGAACTTTTTCAGGGAAGATGAATAATTCAATATCTCGTCCTTTCGGGAACCAGTAATTCGCAGCAGTTGCAGAACTGGCAGGACTAATGACATTCAAACCTATATATGTTCCCATCTCGTGCATGTTCTTGACCAGTTTGTCAAGTCTTACGTGAAAGTCTTACGTGAAATACAACCCTAGTAAGCTTGTATATCAATACTACTTGAGATTCTGCCAGTCGATATACAGTAAGTACGACGAGTGAATAAATGATTTCCACTCTCACGAACAGTTCGCGAACACTCGAGCGTGAGAACGCAGCACGGCCTTTACAACCAGCGGTAGGCAGGCTAGTAAATAATGACTGCACGGCAACGAGGTCAACTAAACCTACATACACCGAGTTCATCAAGCTGTAGCGTTCATCAAAACTAAATATCCACGAGGCACGCCTATGCGCAGAGGTATGCTTATGCGCAGAGATATGCCTTTGTACAATAGACAAAGACAGGACCAATATGCTGGACGATTAACGGATGCAACGTGTAACAAAATGTAAGGAAGACTACGTAACACAGAAACAATGACTTCGTACAATAGGACGCCAAGATAAGATAGAAAAAGGAATTTGCAGCGAGAGGCAGGTATCTATGCACAGCATTCGAATGTGCTCATCCTACCCAGCGGCCGTAACTTGGGTCAGAGTTCTTGCAACAGAAGTTTAAAAAACTCGTTACCGCACTGCCACTTCCAGCGCAGAGGTCTGCGGGGCAGCCTCTGTGCTAAACCAACCGACCCTGAAATCCAACGGCTACCCACAGCTCTCTTTGACCAACGGGGAAGAATAAATGAATTTTGTATGAAGAATACGAAGTAAAGTTATGACATTCGTCGCATCGGGAGTTATCTCCACGGTACAAACTCTTCTGATGGGGTGGCAAGATTGCGTTCAGTGAGGAGCCCGGTGACTTATTTGAAAGTTAAGAAAGGTTTCCTTTCGGATCTAGACGATGATTGCGTCATGCGGCTCGTGCGAAAACTATATACTTAGTGGGCTCTCAAAAAGCACTCCTGCCAGTTTTTCTTCTAGTGAACAAGTTGCATTTCCCCAACTAATCGTATATCACAAGCGTCAATTTCATTTCCCTTTCATAGAGCGGCGCCAGGAAAATAATAGAAAAAGAAGCACGGTAGAGACCGTTTGTTTAAAAACACATTGACAGGCCTGAGAATTTCAAGATGAACGCTTGTGTTTAGAAAAAATGTACGCGAAATCAAAAAACGGGAACAGCTAAAGGAGTAGGTGAAACAAGACAAATATCGGCACTTGTATAAGCATTTTCTCTCAATTGCAACGTCAAGAAAGTATATACAAGAAAGTATATACAGAGTTCAACACATGAGTGACCACATTCATACCTATACAAGGCTCGCTGTGACCCAACATCGACGACCTCTCAATGGCAGCTCGGCGTTAAAAAAAATACTTATGCAACTGGAGGAAAAAAGCCCAATCTGAACTCTCCTCTCACGCGGCTATAAAAAAATCTCGAGACAGAGTTTCTTCATAATATAGCGGCCAAAACGCCGTGTAATTCAGGAAAAAATAGGTTTTCGTACCGTATTTCCCAGCCACTAACTCCTTTCTAACGACAGAACCCGTTATTACATCGGTTTCACGCAGGGTGAATAATCTAAAAGTTTTACACCTGTGCTAAGTAGTTCTTCCACCAATTCAGGGACGTTGTCCTTATCGCAGAAACGATTTTAAAATTGTTCACTAAGCAATACCAGTAGTCCTCGATTCATGTCGTCCTCGTCTTACTCAAGATTGGATTGGTGTTCAAGCTTTCGAAGAACTGGGCCAAAAACTTGTTGAACAAAATCAAATCCTGTTTGAAACTGGTGCGCCATAGATCGATAAAGAGCTATCAATACTAAGTAACAAACTAGACAAATTGAGTAAGAAGAGTAATGTGAAATTTTCTATCGTGCTTTAAAACCAACGCAACAGAATGGATGGCCTTTTAATGATAATTCGAATCTAAGCTCATCGCCTACCAAACTACTGGAATAGGAATGAAAATTTATTCAGTCCAATAGTTTTTGAGAAACTAATAATTATTGCAAAACCTAAATCATCGCACGGTAAAAAGAAGGTTTAATTATCACTCAGCACTGTACGAAGAATATTGCCTCAACTTGCTGTTGAGATTGAAATTCTGTGGGAAGTTAATGGCAAACTCAAGATTTCAAAAATCTTTCCTCTGTTAGATGACCAGTTATTTTGCAAACAGCATTTTTGTGCGAAATGATGAAACCACCTATTAACTCTTTGAGTCCTGGACGAGTAAATAATTTACAAATTTGTCCTCAACTTGGTAGCTTTATCACACCTAGTGCAAACTTAGTAAACTAAGAAAACATAGCTTAAAAAAACTAAGCTGAGACTGCTGTGTCCTACAGGACTCAGAATGTTAATTTAATTTCTTATTCGGTTAGGTTTTCTCTAGCCTTATAGCAGTAGGAAAACTAAGTTACGAACCCATCATGTTTAGCAGGAATTGAATAGTTTCAAACAATGAAGAATTGGCACGAAGCCAATCTCTCACGCATTGATTTCCTGCCAGTTTAGGTTTCGTCACCTTGATATGAATTACCATCGTTTCTAATTAGTAAAGTGGGAATTTATCGAAATAAATACAAATAAGATAGCTTATATTTCGTTAACACTTTGCTACTCACGACTAGACGAACGAACACTTTGAGCTACGACAGACGAGGCCGTGAAGCATTTTGCTCAGCGAATATTCCCGCTGTGGTAAATGTCTAAGCTTTGGTTTGCCTGAGGTTGCAATTTGAATTCTCAGAACATGTCAAAAACGTGGGAACCTGAGCTCAAGATTTGAACTTCAATTGAAGCATTGGCGAGACAAACTGTTTTAAGCAACTACGCCACTCGATATTTAGTTTGTTTATTGCCTTTAATTGCTACAACCTTTTATTGAAGCACCAGGCACTGGAAATATATTACCTTTTAGTTAGAAGCTATGAAAGTCTTTTACAAAATATTATCGAGGGCTTGGTCCTAAACTTGAAACATCAAGAGAAAACTGTGAAATTTGTGAAAGTCGCACATAGCGGAGCTGCTATCAACGCGTTACGATTTAGTACGAGAGCTTCACTGTCACTGGCTGGCGTATGTAGGTCATTTGACTGCTTTTAGAGGACTCAAAAGAAACCTTCACACCTTCATATAAAACGAAAAATAACACGAGAGGATAGGGACGAAATGATAAAGTTACGCGAAAGCCCAATGTCACTACAATGCAACCATCAGAAAAAAGATATAACTTCCAGGAGAGAGCTGAAAGCGTCCCCAGCGTTACTAAACGCTGTAGTTCCATCCTCGAAAAGCGAAACCACAAAAGAACCTCGAAGGAAAGGGAACCTTCGCTGTGTGTGTACAGAGTGACAAGTCTTCGCACGAGTTGTGTCTGGAAGTAAAATACTAGCTATGTGTTTTAGACGTAGGATTGTAATTAACATCGGACAGAGGACTTATAAAAAGGAAAAACTGTATAAAAAAAACACGTAGGGCTGGAATACATGCATATTGTAAGATCGAGAACAAAGGCTCTGGACCAGTGTTGCGTGAAGGACGAGTGAAGAAAGCAACGGCAGAGCTTCTGCCTCACGCACTCTACTGAACCGCCTTCCTGTATTACTCCAGCACATCCAGCACATCCAGCACATCCAGCACATCCAGCACGTCCAGCACGTCCAGCACGCCCAGCACGTCCAGCACGCCCAGCACACTACTGACGTAGCCAAAGCTCGTTCCCCAGTTGCTTAGCACCACTAGAACACAGCGACCGCAGATCGCGGCTAACGCCTCAGCTCACCAAGGACTCCAGCACAAGGCAGACACTCGACATTATCTTTTGCCAGCTCCTCCAGGATTCCGATCTGAAGGACGCTCTCTCGTAGAACCTAATTTAAGTGGCACGTTACTTCTAATATCCAACAGGAGAACAACACTCATCACGCCTCGCTACGGCCGTCCAGTGATCTTTTCTTTAAGAGGCAGGCGCTGGCACAAGGGCGGAGATTATTCTGGGCAGCCTGGCCTGCTGAACCGATAGTCTAGTCCACAGATTTTCAGTTGAAGAATTCATAAAACCTTAACTCACTACTCCTCATCCTTGGGTGTGAGAAATTATTTCCCAGGTTTACCTTAACACGTTAACTTCGATTCTCCACACAGGTAAATTACATGCCGACAAATATCTCTGCTGTGAATTTAAAAATGAAGGATTTGGGTTGCGCAAATTTGATTACTCTATTAATTTTATTTCTATTCAAAACTAGCTTATTCGATTGATGAACACAAATTTGAAGAAAACTCGAAAATTTGTATTATACATGATAATGCTTTGGTTACATTAGGTTAGGTTAGATGATCGCGTGTACCATATATGACCCACTTCGAAGTCAACGTGTTAAATTATGTAGCTGAGCAGCTTTGTAAATGTCATATACGTTCAATTCTATAAGACTGGAGTACTCTAATAGTTATCCAAATTTATTCTAAATTTTGTAGGTTTAAAGTACCTATTACAAACTAAACTGAGGTTCAGGTTTCTTTCGAGCTTTTTATCAGTACCATAAACAGGAGCTCAAGAATTTGTGCCTGCCATCAATAGTTCACAAATGTCTCAAATCGTGCCGAATTTTTATTTATAACATTTATCACAGTA
The DNA here is from genome assembly GCA_014899125.1 of Orchestia grillus. Lineage (NCBI taxonomy): Eukaryota > Metazoa > Arthropoda > Malacostraca > Amphipoda > Talitridae > Orchestia > Orchestia grillus. The sequence continues at coordinate 14,221 of VOMN01086159.1, forward strand.
AATTAGGGCGCTATGCTGAGCATGCAAGCCTTTTCGTTCAGAATTAAAGCAGGTTGGTCTAACATTCGAGGCGAGTGCCATTTACAGATGCTTGTAATTGCTAGATATGAAATTTCACATCCTTTGAATTAAATGCAACTAGTTTATTGTCAAAAAAAAATTTCAGTAAGCCACTTTTACAATAATTCCATTACATTCCACTCAGAGAAATATACATACAAATGTGTATGTATATATACATCTATCTCAACTTGCTCCAGTAGCCTACATAGCAAAAAGTAGTTGTGCCACAGCAAAGTAGTCACTTTAAAAATTGTATTTCTGAGGTTGAATTGGCGACAAAATAGGTATATTTTGCTGTGTACTATTAGGCCTACAGTAATGAGAAGTCGAACCGTCTCATCAAGTGGTACGGAACCGAGTTAACTCTCACATCAGCACATCTGAATGAGAAGGGCTCCTGAAGCTTTGGATCAGCCCTTGTGCCCATGCTCTTGTACACACATCAGTATGTGGGGAGATTTAAACTTCATATAAATATGCGTAAAACCATTTAAAATCATATATATAAATACTTACATCTACATATTTACGCATCTCGATGCATATACACATACTGTATCACGATGTAGACGTGTGCCAACATATACATATAACTTGGGCCATTTTAACTTTTCTCTTGTCAACTCCGCTTGTCTCCTCCCTAGACACCGTCTTGGGACCACTCTTCCATCGTAGCTAAACTGACGAAGAAGAGGTTTCGTGACCATAATTCACCTAGCAATGGGTGGCTATAAAGATGCTGGGGTGACTGCGAAAATCGTTCATTAAAGGTTCTACTTGAATATTTCCACAACAAAGGCACTATAAGCAGGCAACAGAGCTCCACCTTCCCCAATTTTCACATTAAATGTTCTGTTGCCAGTGGAAAACCATGTACACAGCAGTTTCAACGACTCTAAATAGCAGAGGTCCATCGGCTTATTTTTTTTCCAAGGAATTCTGCAGAGCAGGAAACCGAGCGCAATTTCGACTAGCAACTCTCACGCCAGCAAAAATGGTGATCACTCGGCCCGGAATGTACATCACAAGCGATTTTCCGTCCGCAGTACAGAGCAAATGTACCGCCTAGATCCTATGATCCGAAACACTAAAGCACAGATATATATTAGAAGCGCGTAGACAAATTGAATGACCGATAAAAAGTTAGTGGAGTAATAAATCGTCTCTGTCGGTCACGTTGTTGAATAATTTTGTAAATTTCAAGGTCCTAAAGAACCGCAGCTTGTGTTATCAACTCAAGAGCACAGAATTTTTATCAGTATTTTTAATACCTACATCTGAAAGTTTTGAAAACGAATCAAATCGTGCATAAAAATGTACTTTATACATGAATGACTACATGTATTACTAAAACCTAAATTTAACCAATGTCCTGCGTACTTTACATTTTCAGTATTTTCGTTCGACTAAAAGGCAAGGAAGCTGAGATTTAAGTTTATCCAGAAGTAATAGAAAAAGATATTAAAAACACGTTGTGGAATTTGATCCTCCAGCGTATTTCAGTAGCAGAAAATTAGCAGCATTTGTGGGAAAAATAACTGTAAAATTGAGAATATTTTGTCACATAGTATGCATTTTGACTGCAGTACATTAGCAACCAAATGTTATTTTTTTTCTTTGGTTCTACGAACCGAGTGAGTTCTGAAGCTCGGATGCAGCCTCCATAGATGATCGGGAAGAATTTTTCCCCCCGAGTCCTCAATTTTAATTTTGGAAGAAGTAAATGGTAAGTATTATTCATACAGAAGATCTTGAGACAGTCATACACACATACAAAAAAAAATACTCACCATTTCTGTTTGACGTCAAAGCACAAGTTGCAACTTCTTAGAATCTCGTTTCACGTCAATCCTGCCAGCTGTGCAAATCTCTTGCTGTTAAGGCCAGAATTTCTTCTCTTTGTCACAATTATTAGCCTAAATTGCTTTTTATCACGGTTATTAATCAACGACCTGGAAAAAAGATCAACGATAAATATTTACCCTGTGCATATGGATACAGAGTGGGTCATAAGTGAAATACCATCACACAACGGCGGTAGCACTGATACGCTGTAAAAGCTCTGCACCCATTGTGGTACTAGTGATATGATAATTTTGAAAGGGGACCTTACTTATGGCCCACCCTATACAAAAAAATGTAAGTGATGGTAGGCACCATTATCTATCCATCGAATGAAGAATGTGGCTAGGGGGACGTTGGTGTTCTTCGTAAATGGAGGCACAGAAAGCCTCCCGTTGGCCTCTGGAGTTTATGCGGCCCGATGGCGCACTAAGATTTAATTAATGTGTCTCTTAATATATGTCGATAAATGTCTTCCAACATTAAAATTGTTTTTTCAATAAAGGTTTTCTTGTTATCATATAATAAGTAATATTATATTTTTGTTATTGTTTTCATAACCTGGAGGAGGCACATAGGAGTAAAAATTCAAGTCCCATAATATATTATGGCAACAAGTGATAGTGCACGGTAACTCGTCATAAAGTACTGTTCAAATATTGTAAATTTAAGTGTCTTGTTAAGTAGCGTAAAACTAAGTTGCAAATGAATACGCAACAGTCGTTAGTCAAGAAGATTGAAAACAAATAAAAAAGTTTGAGAAACATGTTAATTGTGAACGATTAGACTGTGGTAACACTTTCTTGCTACGCCCTGCATATTAGGATTGATTAAAGTCAACGCTTCAATAAATCCTGGCGCAAGACATAGTATGTCATTACCTTCTTACTTAGGGCTAAGGTAATATTTTCATGGAGAAAGCTTCTCACAGAGAACAACATATCGAGTCTCCCTCCTTTCATACACCTCTCAATTAATGTACCTATGCACGGTCGGTGGCTGGTATCCAGGATACGATCTCGGAACTGTTTTTGATAATCCGGCTCCAGGACGTGTCAATTAAATGAGAGAACAGCTACTCAACCTTTAGTCGTACAGTATGAATAACATGTTCAAAATTCAGACTGAAAGAATATGATATGAAATTATGACAGCGCGGTGCAGAGATTAGGCTTACCTAGATCATAATATTGAAGACGATAGAGAACTTCTACCCTATCCCGCAATAATACCAGCTGACATATGGCCACGAACATGTTTTTAAAGTAACTTTGCTGGGAGTTTTCCAAAGTCTCACAGGAACGATGAGATGATTGATTAATCGCACTCCAACCTTCGATCGGTGGTCGAGTTAGTTGAGCGTGAGGAAAGCTGTTTCTTGCGTCGCTCCATTGCTCGTTTGTCATTGGAGGTCACAGCTTCGCAAATCAGCGCGTAATGTTCAAGGTTGAGCCGTAAAAATCAAAGCTCAATTCAAGGTTATTTTGATACCTGAGGAAGTTTTACGAAAGTTGAATTAAACTGATAAGTACCTACCTCGATTAAATTTTCCCCGTCAACATTGAATGAATTTTGTCGGCGTAGCCTATATACGGCGCAGCATGTCATATGTCCAAAATGTTCGTTGTTTCGTCCCTTGAAAACGCACGCTGCTTAAGCGTGCGAAAGCTTGGGTAATAAATCTAAAACCCAGTGGAAGTTTACGAATTTTAACCTATAAACTGATAAGTGTAATGTGTAGCTTTCTTCTAGCTTTTGTATAGTTGAAAAGTAATGAACGCCGCAACTCAATTTAAATGATACGATGATCCTTAGTAATGGAAGCCCACGCACCACTGAGGGTTGTCTCGTGTCTGAAGGGTGCAGGGCGAACTCAAAATTAGCTGGCCTTCTAAAATTGATTGACTCTTCAATTTGAGATTGTCAAATAAGTTGAATCTTGACTCTCTCATTTGAGAGAGTCAAAATTTGACTCTAGGTTATCCTAGCCCTTGACTCTCTCATTTATGAAAAAGATTGCCCGTAATAATTTACCGGTCACTCCTCTTCCCATCAGTATTTACGCTTTCAAGACCTGACGAAAATATTTTGTTCTTTGGTGCTGTGAAAGGAATCTTTTTCCCTTACATTTCACATTTATCTTGAAATTTTCACCGAATTGCTTTGTACAAGCTCGTAACCTTGTATCTTTATTCTTTTCAATCCGGAAAATTGGACACAATAGGGAAAAGAATTGCACGTAAAAAGTTGTTAATATCCTAATATGTGTTTGAGATGGTCTTAATGTGTGCCATTTTTCGCACACACCTGCAGACGTTCGGCCTAATTGAGCACCAAAATCTGGCTCTACCTGGCGAGACTTCGTGCGTGAAGAAATGGATTCTGATGTTGTGATAAATTTTCTCCTCCGTGATATTTCACAAGTGATATGTTAATACTGATTAATCAGTATACGATGAACTAAGAAAAATATTTTACTCAGTTGTGTTCGAGTTAACTAATTTATAAAAGACTTGAAACATTTTCCTTCGCATAAACTCTTTGGGGAGCAAAAACAAACTTGTGTTTAATGATTTTCACGTCATAAAATAGCAGTTTTTCGAATGCTTCTGATTACCCTAGGTTTTTCTACTTAACCCAACATGGGTCATAATGGGCATGAATCATTCCGAATTTCCCCCCAAAATATATTATATATATAATTTTATTAGTCCACGCAGCAACGCCGCTGGTAATTAGGGTAATTAAGGGTAATCATTGACCACGCATTCGCCGACACCGCCGCATCGCAGCACGCGATGGAAGAATTAAAAAAAATTATACCCTGTTAGAAAAATTATGTATCCAAAGTATCAGTTGTACAGCACCGATCACTGGAACTTTTTCATTTGCACGAATAATTAATAATCAAAATCATTTAAGTGTATCATTTGAGGAATTTAAGCATGAAAGTTAGTTTATCAGCTGATACATATGAGCTGTTAAACTTGCAGCTATGGTTCACATGAGGGAGGGTGAAGAATAGTTTAGTAAAGAAAAAAATCTCGAACACAAAATTGTACGGAAATTTAAATGTATAGAATATAAAGTTGGAAACTCACAAACGGAATAGAGCGGCTGCTAAGTGAACCGACTCGTTCGCTTTAATTTCAAATCAACTTTTGGCACAACAACAGCGACACCGTAAGACGTCAGACGTGCGTAAACTGAGCTGGCGGACACAGCAAAGCTGGAGGGTTGAGATGGTGAGACGCCACTGAGCGTATCTAGGCGGCAGAAAACACATGAATTGCCGGCAGCGCCTTGCCAAACAGAGAGAAAGCAAGGTTGTTGCCGTCAGCGTGAAGGGAAAATAACGGATCTTGGGAAGTTATGACAGCCGTGCATGATCTGAGTCAAGGTCTGAAAAGAAAGCGAAGATCATTTTGAAACTTCTATGTATCATACTGGCGTTCAAAATTGTGAGACGTTTAGTAAATGTGCAAAACTTAAGACGCATGATGAAATCATAAAATAAAGTACAAGTGTTCTTAAACGGAGTCTAACTTCAGTGAATTTTGTAGTCTGAAGGCAATCAACGTTTCCGTAATTTATCTGATAAAAAGAAGAAAAGACAAAAATGGGAAGGAGGCAGAGCGCAAATCCGGGAAGAGGCAGGAGAAAATGAGGAAGAAATAGTGATTCCAATCTGAATATGAGGAGGGAGAAATCTTCAAAAAAAAATTACAACTTCATTTCAAACTGTTGGAATTGTCGTCAGGAAATCCTTTTTTCTTCCTGTTGAAATCGCAGGACAAATTTTCAAATTCCATACAACTCTTTGATTTAAATTGAGAAGAATTTGAGAAGTCTCATTGGTTGAACAAGTGGGTCCCTTTTACTGCTTCTGAAAACCTACCACATCATTTTGCTTCTTGTTCTTGAGAATCCTTGCATTCAACGACACTCACAGGCGGCATAGCAGGAACATAAAAAGGGGATCTTCAACTTCATCAGTGAATGTCTCGACTCTACGAGCAGCTGGGGAAAAAACTCTCCTTGATTACTCAGACCGAGAATCATTCGAAGAAAAGGATGCTGAGAGGACGTAAACATATATTGAAGAAGTTGTCTATTGTAAACTGCTAGAGGGTAATACAAAATGAATGCTCATCTCTGTTGCTAATTACATACTTCGAATGATGCAAGTCACCTCCATCGCTTGGAAACCACTTAGGCTCTCAAGTGACACTCCTTATTTAGCACAGCTGCGCACGGCCACGCGTTGCTGGGGCGTAACGATGCTCTTCAAAAAGCACATACAAAAATAGGTTTTCAAAAAGCACATACAAAAATAGGTTTTCAAAAAGCACATGCAAAAATTGTTTTTCAAAAAGCACATACAAAAATAGGTTTTCAAAAGGTACATTGAAAAATAGGTTTTCAAAAAGCACAAAAAAATAGTTTTTCAAAACGCAAATACAAAATAATTTTTCAAAAGGGTATATATAAAAGTACAAGCGTATTCGAATGACATGTTGTGACAAAACTTTGAGGTTATCGGTGGAGAGCTTTCGGAGATTTAAGATTTCGAATAAAGTAACGTGTATATTTTTATTTTCATTTTTTACTACGGCCTGAGAAGTTTCACTGTAAAATTACTGGTACACTATTAGGGTTATAGCTGATCTCTTTTTTACGTACGTGCTCAATTTTTGTCAGCCTTTTTGGAAAAAAATAAAGGTATAAGGTTATGAGGAGATTTTAGGGTTATTTTACATAAAAAACATGTCTACGAGCACTACCAAATGCCGACGAAGCAAAAACAGGCGTCAAAAGATATGAAATATCCAATTATTTCTGTGCACGCAGCAGAATTGAGTTATCGGAACATTTCTAGGAACCCAAATGTCCTTTTAAGTGCTGCAGGTTCCTTTGTGTTATATTTTATTTAGATTTATTATTTTATTTAGATTTATTACAGAGGGAGTCGCCATTCAAGCGATGGCGGCCGTCCCCACCCATCTCGACCCACCTAGCGTCCCATGGAAAAGCTCAAAAGGAAAATATTGCTTGGTCATTCATATCCTCGTGACTTTATTCTTTTTATCACTTTTTTTTACCTTAGTTGGCATCGAGAGAAGAGGTTGGAAATGAATTGCTTTCACAACTTACTTCATAATCAAAGAACTTCACAACATTGTACTGATCAGTGTGCGGAAAGATGTAATGCTGTGTCATAAAAGTATCAATGGAAAGCATGTTTACTATTGAATATCAGTAATAAGGTCACATTTCTTTAATCTTTAACATACTTTAAAATCGCGCATTGCTGTCGTTGCAACCTGATGATTAACTCATGAAAAAAACAGATAATCCTATTTACACTAAAAGAAAAATCTATTAACAGCTTCGTTCTAATGTTCTTTCAAATAAAATTTTAGCCAAATACCGCAAATGAATTTTTAATTTTTTACCAAACTAAATTCATTTACGAAATGTGTAATTCGGTCACAAATGTTTTGCAACCATCTCATGTGAGCTCACCACCATTCTTCTACGTTTCAACAAAGTGTTTATAACAAAAGTTAGCAATCGATTACAAAAATCTCCAAACTTTATTTAATTTTTGGTGCAGCATAAAATTAGTAATTTTGTTAAGGAATCACAAATTAACTGGAACATATGCGAGGAACACCTTCCCTTCGCGAGCATTGACGGACGTGTTTTGTGCACACTTTTTTAGGAAATTTAGCTCTCAAATATGAACGTAGGCTTGGGTGCTGCACGGACGACATTCCTGCATGGAACGTTTGCAGACACCGTAAAGTCAGATTTAAATCGAGCTGCGATGCCATCGAAATCAAACGTCAAGAAACATCAAATTAAATCCTTCGCATGCTGCATTTACCAGCGGAAAACACGTGAGCACATTCTTGGCAATACGATTATTTCTTTGCTACGACTAAAATTAACATCGTCGTCAGTTTTTAACAAGCGCACCCGACAAAAATTGAAATGATTATCACGGTGTACAACTCTTCAGGATATAATTTATCGATTATGAGATTACAGCGAGTGAACGATTGCTACTTGCAGCACAATGAAGAATGTAGTTCTCCAGTAAATTGGCTGGGATAGCATGCTATCAGCTGACAAAAGAAACATCGTGGTTAAATATTAAAGCGAGATAGAAATGAGGAATCAAGAGTGAGCTGTAATATTTCAAAGGCCATGCTTCATAGGGACTGAGAAGAAAAAAAGAAAAATCCTTATACCTCGCTACGGCTTTGATTTTGCAGCAGCAAAAAATATAACAGGGTTCACCCAGTAATCACACCATTTGGACTTATGGATTTCACTCGTAAATAAATGGATAATAAAAATTTTTACTTATCTTCGAATGTTCATTTTCAAAAAAATATTCGTATTTTACAAAGATGCTTAAGTCACCAATCAGTGTTAATTTAAAAAAAAAATTAATTTTAATTTTCTTTTCTAAAGGAATGACAGTCGTCTGTTCCCTGTCCAACTGTGCATATCCCCGCCGCATCTGCCATCATTCATAGTTTTGCCCACCCAAATACTTTTTTAAATTATTCTATATTTTTTTCGATTGGTCAGCAAAAATTTCGACTTTGTTTGATTCCCATCCTGATTTTGGCGAGCCAAATGTGTGGGAAATTCGGTAAAAACCTGGAGGGACAGAAAGTTTTTACACTTGCTGATTTAAGAGCCTCACAAAAATTTCATTGTCTTGCTAAAACCTTATAATCTTTCAAAAACTTTAGGGTCTTGCTGAAATTTCATTTTATTGATAAAACTTTAGGGTCTTGCTAAAACTTTAGGGTCTTACTGAAATTTCATTATATTGCTAAAACTTTAGGGTCTTGCTAAAACTTTAGGGTCTTGCTGAAATTTCATTATATTGCTAAAACTTTAGGGTCTTGATAAAAATTTAGAGTCTTGTTAAAACATTAGGGTCTTCCTAAAACTTTAGGGTCTTGCTAAATTTTAGGGTCTTGCTAAACTTTAGGGTCTTCCTAAAACTTTATGGTCTTGATAAAACTTTAGGGTCTTGCTAAAACTTTAGGGTCTTGCCGTCCTTTTTCTTGACGCTCAAAGTCATCCAAGCAGCTCAGAAGTAACATTCTCAACCCAAAACAAGGCGCTGCAGCCGTCCCGCCTTCCTAAGTCTGAAGAGAAAAGGTGGTAGGTCTCGCAACATTTGGAAAGAACTAGTTTTTTAGATTTTTTTTATGGCCAAACCAATTTTTTACCTAAGAATGAGCTTTGTATGAAGGCCGAGACAAAGTAGCAAGAATCCCTTGTCCATTTATGACACAAACGAATAATATAGGTGCACCTCTAGCCTTTCGACACTACTCCGACAGTTGTAGAATCGATAATATATATGCTCTTCTCAGCGATTTTTGATCATATTTCTCTTATTTTTAATTTGTATGCATTACCAAGCCCTCCTCATTTTTGACTTTCTTTTGTTTTTTTTTCAAGTCCTTTTTTAAGCAGTCAATGGTACATTTCTGCACAATGTTTGAATTTTTTTTCTAGAAATTCGTTTTAATTTCGATACGCATAAAAACATAAACCATGAAATATTGTAAAGAATCTCCAATTCATGCACGCATACATAGACTCAAAGGCGTATCCGTGATTTAGGACACATCTATTGAAGCATATCATCAGTATTTTCATCAGTAGTAGTAGTAGTAGTACAAGTAGTAGTAGTAGTAGTAGTAGTAGTAGAAGTAGTAGCAGTAGAAGTAGTAGTAGTAGAAGTAGTAGTAGTAGTATTCTCATGAAACGGACAAAATACGGCACATTACTGGTCGTAAAACATCTATATATATGTTCAATTGATTCATATATACACATATATGTATATACAATTCAAATAAATCCAGTAACTGCAATAACTGAACCACACGTATCATAAGTTGAACAATTTTTTTGGGAACCCGAGTTTCCACACTCAAGTCACCAACGAGTAAGTAAGCACCCCCACCCAAGTCACCAATGAGTAAGTAAGTAACACAATCTAACGAGAGTGACAGTAAGTTTGCAGTGTCGGTCATTCAAGTTCTACACACGTCACCACCCCGCAAACGCTGCAAGGAGTAGTGAAAATCACTGCACGGGATGGTCTCTGTGCTCAAGTGAAGTAGAAACTAAAAGTAAAAGGTGCGATGAACGACATCTGTCCTGGATGGAAATGCAAGAGACGACCGTTTCATCCGTACCAAATCGCCCCAAGCGAAATTTCGCAAATGTTACTCGCACGAATTTGTTTTTAAAATAGAAGAATATTGTTCAGGTTTATTTTACTTAGGAGTTATAAACGTATACGAGTACTACTACGCTCATTATGTATTGAGAGGTTATTTCTTACCGACAATACGACATGACCTTGGGTTAGTTTAATGCGATGCACTTTATCAAATTAAGAACCTTGGCTCGTTTGTACATGTATTTTGCTATATAACGCAAGCGGCCTTCTTTTTTCAATCATTCGGATATGGCTTAAGGTGAAATAAACTTACGAAGATCATACACTTTCATTATTGAATTAAATACAAGCTAGAAGAATATACTCTAGAAAATAAGGGGACAATGAATCGTGCGGGTAGTTTTTCAAACTACAGTACCAAACAGTACGACTGACCGTAGAACACAATGTATTCGAAAACTAAAGGTACAAACTCTGACAGTGGATACAAAAAATGAAAAATAATTTTTCATGAATAAGTAAAATTTCGAACATTCATTGTTTTCGAGACACGTTCTTTGAACACGACGGTGCTACAGCTCATCGCTCGAGGAATGGGCAGGAATATCTACACATGCCGTACGTCTCCTGACGCATGGATAGGACGCTTCGGGCCAGTACTATAGCCCGCGAAGTCTCCAGATTTGACACCTTTAAACTTTTCCCTCTAGGGCTGCATGAAGAGTTTAGTTGATGAAGCCCAAAAGGAGACTCATATGGATATTGTTGGGAGGATAGTTGATACTGCAGGGCTCATTAGGGATGATCCATGAGTTTTATCGTGCCCGGGAATCACTTTTAAGCAGGTACCACATCTGCACTGACGTAGCGAGCGGACATTTTTGAACACTTACTGTAATTCCAATTCCCAAATGAAGTTCAAGAAATCAAATGAGCTGCCATCACCTACGACTCCGAGGACTACCTCCCCTCCCTCACCCCCTCTAGACAGGTAGACCGTACTCAACTTTGAGATTCGATTGAACTTCTACATAAGTTATGTGTTCGTTCAAACTATCAGCCTATTACAATATTTACATAATTGCTTAGAATGATACGAATATTTTATACTAATTTTTGGCTAGAGTTACAGCGTGATTGCCAACCCGCACTCATAAAATCAAATCAGGTTACTCGAGAAATGAAAAATCAGCCAAATTTGCAAATCTAAACTTTGAAACCAAAGTCAGCTGGTTAGACCCTGTTTACTAATGCTGTACGTCTGAGCCCTTGATCGACCAATTAATCTGTACGGTCTCGTTTCGTAATCACGTTTCATAATGACACTGATGGTTTTTTGTACTGAAATACTGAAATGAATACAATCTCTTTGCATTTATACATGAAATGGAAAGATATGCTGAAAGCAGTTTATCGTACAAAGCTAGAGGCAGTCTCATCGATAAGATATTTTGATCGTCAGAGGGTTAACATAGTGCTTAATGGAATTCCAACGCGCTTTCCTATTTGTACAACAAATAGCAGGAATTTTGCGTTCCGGAGCCATTTGTTGACTTTTGTTGAAGAAACCGCCCAGTAATTTAAAAGGTAGTATTAGATGAACATTTTTCAGTACACAAATGTCTTTAAAACTGACAAGAGACTATCTATAGTTTTCTTTCCTTTAATTTTAAATATTTTCGTAAACTGATTAAAATATCACATAAAATGCAGCAATATGTATAAAAAGCAGAAATTTTACACAGCAGCGTAGCATGCTGTTAAAACCAACAAAAAAAAATCCAATGAAATAACCTTAAGAAACTGATAGCTGTACTTTTCCACTGATATAGGAATTTTGGTGATATATGATTTGAAACTATTTGACCAATGGTCACCTTGCCAGGATTAAGGCTATAAAGTTCTTATACTCCATTCTGTTCAATAGCGGTGATTTGTTGAGGATAAACTCAAGGCCTTCCAAGTAGGAGATATTAGGAGCGTGCGTACTATGCTCGTCCTTTGTTGGCCTGTCAAAACTTTTCTATTGTAGAGAAAATATTCAATTTTAGGCGAAAATAATATTCTTATTTCCTACCGGTAAACGCTTCAACGAAAGTAATGTTCACAATCGTTAAATGGTTGTTTCCACGCCGTTTGAAAATCACGACGGTGAGCCGACTTGTCAACTTTGTTCGGTGACCATCGGCGAAAGTTGTTAACGTAAATACGCGCGTTTGTCTCTCCCTACCGATAAAATAAGGACTGTAGCTGTCATTTCTGCACTATTTTGAAAAAATTCCCGGAATCTCTGCGTTCGTGACCGAATTGCACACTTATTCTATTCGGAGCGTAACCAACACTGTTAGAGAAGATAAGCACAAAGCTTCCTGACAAACTTTCAGAAGAGAAAGGCAGCTCATTAAAGATATGTACCCTACATGATTCTACGAATTTAAACTTTTGTAAGCTTCACAACGAAAACAATTGATGGAAATCGTGTAGTACTTAATTTTCTGTTGAGAAATCACTTCCTACTTCAGTGTCTAGGTCACGAGGAGCCAACGCGCACATGAACCATCTCCCACGACTGGCGTCTCACCGACTGAAGCGGTTCCGTTAAGGAGACCGAACCTGTCGACCGCACCAGCTGACTGGCTACCTGTCCAGGTGTCCTATACTCCTATACGGTGTCCTATACTCCTATACGGTGTCCTATACTCCTATACGGTGTCCTATACTCCCATACCGCTCTTCTTGCAGACCAAACCACCTGCGATGCCGAGCCGTTCCTAACCTTGGCAGTTAAAACGAGCGACGCTCCTTAATTCTTCGTTAGTCGTTAGCCATTGATAACATGCCTGATGTTTACTAAGGAGGACATAGAAGTGTGTGGGTTTTGTGGAAGTACAAAATATTTCTGTATTTGTTTTCTTCTCTAGATGCAAAAACTAGTAGTACTACATGGTAGCTTTCCGAGTAGATAGACAAATTAGGAGTGTTTTGACAAGCAAGACCATCTTAAATGTGTAAAAAAAGAGCGCTTGTGCTGGAACCGCTCTCATATCAAACAGGTTTATCGTTCGCTGGCACTATTCACGTTTTAGGACTATGATGATATCCTCGTAAGCTTTTGCAGTAATAGTTTATTTCGTAATGGAATCAGATGAGAACGAGCTCAATGACGAGTTGTGAGAAAATTTGTGCGTCTCAGGAGGCGCTGGCGGTAGCTTACGCGACTTTGCTGTACAGAGCGCCTCATTGGAAACCACTAGAGGGTTGCATCATGAAATTTAGAATTGTACTTATGGAATGAGTTGATACTCGAGTCGTTGAGTGCATGGACGGGGGCCGGCCGGCCGGCGGGTGGCCGGTCGGTTCAGCCGGGTATAG
>VOMN01086169.1:0-19066 GCA_014899125.1 Orchestia grillus
TTAGGCCATTGTGGTAAGAGACGACCAGATGCTATGATTTCTTAGACTTTCGCTTACAGTGATTTGAAGAATATTGGTCGTCAGTCCCGTAGAAGACCTGGACAATCAAGCAAGTTCATTTTCACCTCAGCTAGTTGGCCTGACGAAATCCATAAGGAATGCCATTCTTGGGACCATAGTTTCCCGGAAAGTTCTGCTGAAAATGCCCCTCTTACTGCACGACACGAAAGTTTCGCGGATCGAGTTGATTAGAAAATATGTGAATATAGACATGAGTCTTGCTCTTTTCACTGATAAGATCCGTCCGAACCGTGACAGATCGGACGTATGGGTAAATGATTCAATGCACGTCGGGAACGAGCGTCATAACCGTTTGAGGTGTCAACAACATCATGGAGGAGTCCTGATATAGGTAGGCTTCATGGAGATGGACTCGTTGTCGTATCAGAGTACCCGAATGAATAAAGGTGACATTTGCTGCCTCTTGCAATCTCATGGAAGAAACTTTGGGGCCTTGGTTAGATTACATACCTCTTCTGTTACTTCATTTTTATACATGACAACGCTCCCTCCTTCGCTGCTCGTGCCATCCAAGAATTCTTAGCCTTTTTGGGCATTCAGTGTTAAAAGATGATGATCTGGCAGCCCTCTTCCTCGATTCAAAACTTTTGGGCTATCATCAAACGAGTCATTTATTCTGATGGACTTAAATTTTTGTGAGAAGCAGCCTGATAGGATACCATCAACATTGCAGCAAGGGCAGTCCCAGGTGCCACTATTAAGAAAGTGACCGATTCCATGCACACGAAATTTTTTGATGTAATAAAACTCCATTGCACTCACTTAGGTAAAGAATGAAGTTTTACAACAAACGTAGTTGTATTGTTGGAACTACTTGTTATGCATTGTTTGATATGTTTATTCTCTATTTATACTAACACGGGAATTCAAAGTGAAAAGAGTTTTATCTCCTATCTGTCGAAATAAAATTATTTCAATAAATACGGTTTCTTCAAGTACTAGCTTTTTGCTTTAAGAGTACGGCAGAATATCAGAAACTGATTAACAGGAGTTGAGAAATCGTTCTTTCTATTCCCAAGCTATTATCGTTGGTCGGAGAGATGGAATTATAATTGATGTTTTGCCCTGAATTGTAGGGTAGGAGACCAGACTTGGTCTATTACCTTGACGTATATACATCTTGGGTAGTCGTCCTATAGAAAACTGGGACGTACATATCTCTCTGTACGGACTCCTGATCGTGTTTCATAAATGATTTGCTAATATTTCACAGGAAATTTCAATATTTCATAGCCATTGGAAAAAGTAAAGTGTCGACCAATAAAATAATTCTAAATCAAGACATTTCCTTCACCATGCCTCACCTTTCTTATGGTATTTTACTAGTACCTTAGGTGAACTTGAATTTTTATCAGGCGTGTTTATAACAGTTATACTATTCGAGTAGATGTGAATAAATAGAATTTGTATTTGATTAGTGGAATCTCGTCGAAATCGATACTTTCTTCGGGGGAAATTACTACGGCCAACTTCATCCAATGTTCTCCGCTGTTGGAGGAACTTTCCTTGTCCGATTCTTTGTAGCGTTTTCTCCAGTGTCTAGAGTTGTATACATACGTGGTCACAACCCCCTGAGTAACGCTGATCCAATTTCCTGTGTTTTTGAACAATTTCTCTCTTAAATATTTTTCGATTCTTTCTTTTACTGCTGACAAACTAAGTGAAAGCATACGATTTTACGGTATTTTTAGTAGAGCTCTCGTCCCTCTCTAAGAAATAAACTTTCTTTTCCGTCCCTTTACAATTATAGAATTCTCAATACACAAAATTTACAAAAACAAGAAGCTGATGAGATACTTCTTTGATCCATTGCCTGTCTTATAATTCTCAATCATTTTTCTTCCTACTTGATCTGAGTATTCATCTTTAATTAACGGAAGTACTCATGTTAATTTTTTCGCATACCGTCGATAATTTTAACCGCCCTAAACGCAGATATTGCAGCCGACCCGGTCATTACAATCATTTTCGCCGCATGAAACGCAATTGTCGCAGCCCAAAAAAACTTATTCGATCATCGTGTCACAGCGCCTCCCGAAATATACATATTTAGGTAACAAATTATATGAAATTGCAAAGATTAAAAAAAACGAAGAGTAAATAGCGTATTTTCACACATATACGTGCATTATCTTCCATATAGTTGTACTTAGTTACGCATTATATTAAACAAAAATTTCAGAGCGTGCACGCGCGTCTGTCGGACCCTCACTCATGATTTAGAAAAAATGAGGTCTAGTAACTATAATAAAAGAATATTCATTAGTATGGAAAATTGTGGTAGACATAATATAAGTAGCGTCAATTTCCTCAGTTAACCTATTTACAATTTAAGAATCCTTTATTTTGAGAAAGAATATTGGACCTGATCAGGAATTAAGTCAGGTACACTTCCTTCCAATTTTCTACCTTCAAAACACGCAAAATTTTAAATCGTATTGTGGGTATTTTTATCGAAGCATACTGGACATATCGTCTCACGGGAAAATGTGTTAAAACTCTATTGTGATTGTTTAACATTATTTCACGTGGCACATTCTTTCAGTTGTCAGATGAATTAAACATTTTTTTAGGTACCTCTTCCAGTTGAAGTGGAATGAATAAACACGATTGATGTTAAATTTATCTCATGTATGTTTAGAAAACAAGTTCATTATTTGTTATGTAACACTTGTTTAACTAGATTGTTTCAGTTACTATTCGGAAGACTTATAATTTGAGGGACTCGGTCAATTTTATTCGTCGTAGCGAAAATCGGTGATGACTAAGATGTGTACGAATAAGTTCTTCAAAAAAATAGTTAGCTGCTACTAAAATGACGTTGGAGCTCCGCAAGGAAGCAAGTCTGGTGGCAGCAATGACAGCAATTCTGGGGGAAAATGGCAACAATTCTGTTCGGAATTGAGTCGACACGTATCCTAATGTACCGCTGATCGATTTTAAGCTCTCTTACACTGATTTCGTTGCGCGGTAACAGAACGAGGACGGTTTTCTCGTCATTAAACATGTCGTTCTAGGTGATCCCACACATTTTTTATCGGGTTCATGTCCGGAGACTTGCCAATCTCAACACCTGACCCATCGATCCTGAATGATTGTTATGCCAATTTCTGACAGTCCTAACCCGGTGCACCCGACAATTGTCCTCCTGAACAATAGGCAACGCAGCATGCGTTTCTTCATTCAGGTGTTGTGCAAATGGCAAAACTTGGTTATCTAGGATGTACCTCATGGTAGCGATGATGGTGCAGTTTGACGGATACCTCAACTAAAGAACCTACTTCTGTGTAGTTGAAACAGCCCCATAATATGACAGACCCTTTTCCTCCTTGTATCGCCCCTTGGACACAGGTTCCGTTGAATGCATAAGATCTTTGATGGACACGGCGGGAAGTATCATTGCTACAGAGACAGAATCATGATTGAACTGACCACATGACACTTTTCCACTCCACTACAGTTCAATGGGTGTGTGTTTTGGCAATGTTTAAACGAGAGTTTTTCTGGGCATGATTTAACATTGGTTGTTTACGAGCCACTCAGTCCATGTAGCCCTTGCATGAGTTTGCAAGGAAGAGCCCGTCCAGGAACAGCAAAAAAAGGGACGTTTCGCTGTAGTAACAACCTTGATACAAAAAATTCTTGGCAACTATTCGGGTTACACGGCGGCGGTCCTAAATTTAGTTAGCATTTTCGTCTAACCTCAATTCTGCATTGAATTGCCATATGTACCGGATTGTTTCTATTTTTGGTGGAAACACATGGCAGTGTGAAACGAAACACCAACGAATTACGCTACTTCCTTCACTGGGTGTCCCTTAGCCCGATCATTTGCATATTCTCCTTTTTGGCATTCCGAGACGTTTTTCTTTTGTCCCATCGTTGTAGAGCAACTTAGAAACAATTCTATACCATGCCAGTTCTAAACGAAGACCGTTCCCTGTTGAGAACTTACAAATAATTTAAACTTCAGTCACAGCTTTGAAAGCCGGTTGATGAATTTAGTAAATAACTAGAGCTCGACAAAACAACAGGTGACTAATTTTTTGTCCAAGGAGCTTATAAAATTGTACTCTATGAATGCGTTCCCTAGTCAATTAATATTTCGTTCCCAGCATCATTGATGAATTTATCATGTAGATTAGTACTTGGGAAATTCCGAGCAACAATTTGGGAGCGAACCGGATGACAGTTCTCGTAAAATTACGTTTGACAAACTTGGAAATTCAATACAAAGCAGTAAACCTGCTGCGGATTATACAACTTTTATATTTTAAAAATTTAGTGCTAAGAAGTTTATAGATATTCATCTACAATTTTTTACAGCCGTTCGCTCTGCAAAATTATGTTACTTTTCCTCTTCAAGGCAGCGATTATTCTCCCCTTCATCGCCACCTCATAATGTGACTTGTTATGGAACACGGGAATTCAATGTAACATTGTTTTTTTTTCAAATTTTTACTTAATAACTCCAAGCTGTGTAGCTCAGAGTTCACAAAAGTCCTTCAAACGAGTAGTTATTTATTCAAAGTTAAAAAATGTACAATGATTTAGCTGACTTCGAGTATTTCATCTATCCCTTAAGTTTCGAAATGAAGTTTTAAATCTTTCCCGCTTTAGCAAAATTGAACTATCCAGCTCAAATTCAAAATTATAATTTGTAGTTTTCCAGTTGGGTTTTGAATACAATATCTATTCTACGTACGCCTTGAAATCTGGAACTTGTAGAGCGACTACTCGAAAAAAGAGTCTTCATAAGTTGATCTGCGTTGTCATAAAACTGAAAACACTCAACGTGATGTGGCTCAGAATAAAAACATTTTTATGGGAATGGCAGAGAACTAGTTAAAACGCTGAGATCCATGCTTTTTAGTTAGATGTTAAGACGAGAGTGCAATTATAGAGGAAACAATACGAGAATGTTCGCAAAAATATGCACAAATTATCATTTTTTAGCATTAGTCTGCAGATGAGCTTCGAACAATAGATGTAAGGCAAGGATGGTCTAGAGACCAGTACAGGAAACTATAAGGGGACACGGCCACGTACAGCTGACATAAAGCTTCTTACGTTTCAAGATCAGACTGGGTCTTCTTCAACAACAGTTTCAATTTGAACTATTATGGAGTAAATAATAACCAACCCGCAATGAGCTTCGTATTGAATAAATGTGTAGTTGATTTACCTCTGTGGGATGCACGACAAAAATTTATAGGAAAGCGATTACAATCATAAAAAATTAAGATTGAATAGCAGCAATGGAGACCCCAAGGTATATTCCCCTAATAACTCATCAAATCGGAGGCGATTGTGTAAGGGGCTAGGGCTGATGTAAAATGCCAGAGCTCGAAGCTGGCGCCTTCATGAACTCCGCTGTAATCAACGGAAGAGCATATATTCCTCTGTTTGTTTTCCATTGTTACTACGTAGAGTAAGTGAAATGTTTTGAGAGAAAATGAAAAGTAGAGAGAATAAAATGCGTTCTTTAGTTTCGGACTATTTTCACTTGCATTGTGACACAATGCGTCTGCTTGTTTTTAATTAAATAAATTCTGAAATTCGGCATCTATTTTGCCGTTTAGGGTTCAATATAGAACGAGACTCAACGAATCATGTAAAATATCGTGTCATTCTGTATATGCAAGAGCTGGGGTACATTTCCATCCTTATTTATGTGTAAGTAACAAATAATTTGTGTCACAGTTTCACTTTATTCTATGTGCCCAGAAAAATTTAGGGAGTATATGCCATGGTAGCAGATTTAGAGTTATGTACGGTCTGCCGAAAATTCATGAAAAGGACGTTCTGCTTGCACCCATTTTATCTACAATCGGTACGACCAGTTATAATTAGTCAAAATTCTTAGACACCCTTCTATCACTGATTTCGAATTATATTTTTATTTTTTAGGATTCTTTCTTATTTGTTAAGGAACTTTACGGATTACCTATCTACAGTTATTTTATGACCAATTTTGATGTTTCACTATCAACGAATATTCCAGTAGATGAAACAATTCAAATTATTTGGCAAAATTATTCAACGATAGTAACCTAGTTTCCACGGGCTTGACAAAAATCTTTCCGAGCCTTACTGTACTTCGTAAGATGGATAACACGTACATGTTCGAATGTTCAACGAGCAAATGATTTGACAAGAGGATGGCGCCCTAATGCGGGTTGTGTTTCACCAACATTAGCATACATTTTTTCTCTCACCATAAGCAAAAGACTGGTAGGCCCAATGTGCCATTTGGTTTTAGCCTTTTTAACGGTATGTATGTGGATGACGCGTTTTTACTCTTGATAGATAAAAATCGTCGTGAACTGACTTCTGATTAATTCAACAGCAAACTTGGCGCCATCGAATTTATGTTCGAAACGGAATCCGATAGCAAAGTTATTTTTTTAAATGAATGCATAGAACACTGAAACTGCATTTCGTACCAGCCTGTAGCGCAAAATAATACTAAATTGAGGTTTAAATTTTGACACTGCTCTTAGTTTTCTACTTAATTCAAATTTCATCCCATCTCCTTTGGACCGTGAATTCCAAATTTTGCTATATTATGCATCTTTTACCATCTAATTGGAATTCCTTTGTTCCTATCTTTTCAAAAGATCTTACCCGTTATCGTTCATTGAAAATATTTTTCACCAAAAAATGGAACATATTCGAACCGAAAAATTCACAATTTATGCTGTCGCGAAGACAATTACATACTGTTTCGTATCTTATATGAAAGCTTGATGAAACTACATCGTATCTAAAGAACTTGAATGGTTACATCTCCTGATTTTATCATCCCCAGATTAAGTTTTGCATTATACTACGTACTAATTCAATGCTGGATGTCTTTTCAGATATAAGGATAGGATGCCTACTTTGTTGCACGGTTACATATATATAAATATATATGTAATCAGTGTTTGGCTACTCATTTCGATGAGACCACTCGCCACCTAGCGTCACGCACAGCAGAGCACGGAGGGTATCCGTTCGTACCGACAGGTAAATGCAAGCTTCGCCAAAGTAATTTCCGTGAACACTACTAAACACACAATTATTCATCGCATACAAAAAAATTGAAAATATTTATTTTTTTTTAGTTTCGTAGTTTTTTTTTCTTGATGAAAGTACCATTTTGTCTCTCAAATCGGGAAAATATATTCTATTTTACTAATACTGAGGATGATTTCTGTATTGGTAACTCGAAAGATTCATTCTTGACGTGCATGTGCTTCAAGATGTTTATACTTGCTGCAATTGTTTTTGTGTCGTCTACGTTTATCAGCTTTACAAATCACCTTAGAAAGGTCACAAATGGCAGTAACGAGGAAATTTATAAACAAGTAAATTTTTACATCGATTAGAGTGAGTGTTTTATGGTAGACAATAGATTTTTGATACTCTGCATTATGTGACATGAGTTTTGTTCTTGCTTATTAACTGTTATTTCCTAACTCCTTTTACCTCAAAAGAGTAGAGAGTGCCGGTTATACCTTCAAAAATTTGTTTGTAACATACCTGTATTATACTGTATAATGTATAATGACAAAAAATAGGACACCATAGTTTTAGGTCGGAAATAAAACATGAGGGAAATTTTGTTACCCAGTGCCATTGTTTTTTAGGGTTCACACTCCAGGTCACTTGCGTCCGGTTCGTGTGGTCGTTGCAGTGCGCGCTGGAGCGCCCGTTTATGAGTGGTGTGCGTACGGCAATGAGACAGAAGAGGTCGAATGTGTTGTGAAGAGCTCGGCTAACAGGCATAAAATAAGTGCACTAAAAAGCACTTGATTGGTAGGCATCAAAGAATGATGACACAGATCTGACAGAGTGCGATGGTTCCCTGGACGTCTTCAAAAAGAAGCTGGATAACTTTCTACAAACTATCCCCGATCGGCCTCCCTTGCCTCACTCCCATCAGACGGCAGAGGGAAACGGTATCATTCAACAGCTTGCGGATATGCGAAGGGACAGCATGCGCACAAACCGGCGGCGCTCCAGTGTGACCAGGGCATAGAGGCCCAAACAACTTCAAGATATTCAAGATATACACACGCCGTAGCACATGGTAGGCACACGGCAAATTTACAGACATGTGCTCTCTCATCCGGTATGTGTCGAAGAAAGTACGCTCCACAGTTCTAAAGTTAACAATAACTTTTTGTCATTGAAAAATTAAGCAAAAACCTTGACGTAGTTTCAAGAAGCATTTCTCACCGTCGCATCAACAGTAATGCTTCTAAATTTTGCTCGTTATCTTGAAGGCTAGAAATGTTGAACTATTTAAATTTTTCATAGAAAAGTCTAGGAAGAAAAAGTGGAGCTTTCACTTAATTCCGATTTTAATAATTGTGTTTACAGTCGGCTCACGAATAGAGTGCTAGATGAGTTCCATAAAACAACCGCTCTATCGTCTTATTTTCTTCTTAAAATACGCTCTTTCTATTTCTTATGGTACAAATACTTTCCTCGTTATATGATGCTTCCTCTAATTAACACCGAATTCTACGGGGGACGACTGTACGGAGATTATTTGGTGGAACTGTTCGAGCGTTCTGTGCAGGAGAGGCCTGTAACTGTCGAGTCATGTTGTGATTTCTCTCTTACCTTCCTATACAAAGGCAGACGGTATTGAAATTTTAACGAATATTCAGACTTGTACGATAGAGTGTTTAAAATCTCTGGAACTTTTTTATGTGCCCCTTACATTTTCCACTGAATAAATATGTGCCTTATCTTATTCTTCGGAGGCTCGGTTGGCTCCCTTCCGGCGGACAGCTTAGACACCTAGGGTGGAATATTTAGATAAATAGCAAAAGTCTAAATAGCAAAAACAGTGAAGCATAAATATTAATAAAGTATGAAGTTAATAATTAGCAGTCAAAATGACATCGCTTTAATAGTCTATTAATACATTTATTCATTTTTTATGTAATTAGTTATTTTAACACAAATCATTAAAATTTCTTTCTTCATGTACATCGAAACAAATAACTATCCTTCTCTGCTTCCTATGCAGTACTTTTGCTTTCCCACATCGACATTATTCATGTGTTGCCACAGCATCTTCAATTTGCCAGTGTAGAACCTGTTGTGACTGCAAGCCCTTCATGCTACATTACAATAAGTGAAGAATAAAATACTTACCTAAAAATAAGCTCAATATGTAACAGCAATCGAAGCGAGAATTGCATTCATTCGTATTTCTTCCTAGAAAATATGCAATTTTGTAGGGTTTGATAAAAAAGTAACTCCGTTGAGTATGCCATATTGCACAAAATTCGCTACTAGCCACTTTGTGTAGATACATATTTGTAGACTATATCATTTTTGCCTCAATTTCCTTTGAAGTTGGGGAATTCATTCAACGATCTAGAAGTTTCCATGCCACCTTAGCTACGTGAAGAACAGAGCGAAAGCCTGACCAACTTCCAGAGACCGTTAGGCGTCTGACCGACTGCGTTCAGCCAAACACTTGCTGCGTCGACCCTGCTTCCAGAGGGGCTACCGTGTACACCTAATGAAGAGGATCATTTTCCCGGCAGATTAATTGATTACTCTACGTCTTATAATTATCGGCGTTAATCGCCTGCCATTCGGGTAGCTGAGCATCACCTGTTTTCTTCCCGCCAGTTGCACATGGCGTTGGCCGGATAACAGTGAGCGACCGGCAGCAGCTGCGTCGTCCCACATAACGGGACGCTCTCGCTGCCGCCCAGTCAGTCACTTGCGGTGCCTCAGTTCGCTTTCTGCCGGTGTTGGGCGTGTGTGGCTCCATGCTCATGTGAGAGTCGCTGAGTCTGTGTTACAACCGTCTTGCTGTCGAGAAATACGCGAGTGTACGTTGAAAAGAAATATTCATCTGAGAAGGTACGTTTCCCAGAGGTTTCAACAAAAAGGTTGAGTTTTAACAACAACACCAAACAGTGCTATAGGTAACAGCTGAGCTAACGCATAATCTCGTATTTCAATTTGTGCACTTTAAGTGCACAAATTGCAAAAGTAATTCAACCAGTTTTTTGACAGTTTTTCTCGAGCATTTGTTCTCTATTAACCAGCGCTTTCTTCGACGAGCAGCCAGCTGATGTAAACCTTTCTTTAAAATTAAGTCAACAAATGAACAATTCTACATACAAGCGACCAAAGTTCTCCGCTATGCTTCCTAACAAAAACTTTCGACACATGCCTATAGATAGATATTGAAAAAAATGAATTCATTTCGGAGCAAGGGCAGCGGTCTTCATCGATGCTCAATATTCTTCGTATATTTCGTATGCTTGAATGCATGTTATAAGGCCATGCTGAGCTCGAAGGCATCGATATGATCGAAACAATACAATATAGTAATGGAAATAGAATAACTTCACTGTAAAGGTTGATTTCCAATAAGGTTATTTTTTTATCTTATAAGGCGAATGAAGTTTCTCGTTTGAAAAATAATCACTCAGTTCTTTCTCACCATGAGTTACAGTAGCTCGAAACAAGTCATACGTAAAATTTCTATCGTGTGTCTTCTAAGTTTTGCACAAGAGTGGTCACTGCAAAGAGTCCTTCACGCAACGTGTGAGTTCGTGTTATCAATATTTTGGCCTCGCCGTCCCGCACAAGTTCACGTTGAAAAACGTCTCCCTGCAACGAGTTTGCGCACACTCCATTAGCAAGTCTAAAAGCCTGCGGGGCGTCCGCACGCCCCAGTTTCGCCGGACGCTACAAGTTTGTTTCGTGATGCAATATTTCTGCAAAAAATAGTGTGGTGGACCACAAGTAGAGATTCAATTTGTTTAATTTGAGCCGAGACTTGTTTTCAATCTAAGTTTGCTAGTAGGAAGAAGCGTAGGGTTGGTCCATCTAAATTTAAATGTTGGATGTAGTTGATACAGCAGTAGCCTGCATTGTTTGCGATACAAGGTTTACATTGGATTCCATCTCAAATGCCCAACAATTCGATAAATTGTACGGCAAAATATGCTCTAGGGGATGGAGTACTGAGGAAACTGAATCAACGGAGCTTAAAACATGGTAATGCCATTGTAGAATTGAAGAAGCTTTTCGCAAAGTATAATAAACTCTTCATTGTAGGTTCACACCCTTCTGTAGATCAGATCCTTATTTACTTTTATCAAAGGTTTCAGTTTGGAATCAGTAAACCTGTATTCCAGGATGTAAAGATTTAAATTTGAGGAACGAAGACTTCGAAATCGTGAAGTTATCTTAATATACCTGATTTAATCCCACGAGGATAATATCCAGGTTGATTCGAAGTGCAACGAGGATGACGCGCATGTATTCTTTCAGTCCGATATTCACCAATATTTATTCGGTGATTGATATGTATTCAGAATGTTGCATGAGAATGTACAATCGTGCACTAGCACGAGCGATATCGGATGGCTTAAGATAGCCCAATCAAATACCCCAACTACGTATATCCATCAAGGAAGATGGCTTAATATAGCCCAATCAAA
Organism: Orchestia grillus; assembly: GCA_014899125.1. NCBI lineage: Eukaryota > Metazoa > Arthropoda > Malacostraca > Amphipoda > Talitridae > Orchestia > Orchestia grillus. The sequence goes on from VOMN01086169.1 coordinate 11,556, forward strand.
TACTCCAGCTACGTATATCCACTAAGGAGAAATCACCCAAACACAAACACGATTTTGAACCAATGCTAAGACTTTACTATCGTGTATTGGAAGATTTTTTTTCTTTTTAAGGGCGATTGTTGAGTAACACAATTCTTTGTGTGTGTCTCTCTGAATGATGTCTTCAACTTTATTAAACAACAGATGATTCGTTGCACAGAAACAAAGCGTTAGTCTTATGTACGTTGAAATTATTTTCGGTACGACGATGAGTCATTAAACTCTTTTAAATATTTCTCAAACCGATCTTATTATCTGCTCAGAGGCATACTTACTCTCACTTGTTTTTCCTACGAACCTTACAACGTATGCTCCGAAAGAAAGAAAGTACCACGTTCACACGTAAAAGACCACAGGCGGAGTAACTCTTCAGTATATGTATCTATTTAAATGTTCCACCATTTCCAATTCCAACTTTGATTTGATATTATAGTTTTGTGGATTGTTATTGACACACTTATTCATTGATTTTCATTCGCGTCGTAACTAGCTCTTGATCAGGAAAAGTTTTCAACTTAAAACATTTTCTGAAGTGCGTGAGATGAGTGTCGTAAGCCAATAAGCTTGAGGTTATTGTTCCAACAAGGAAATAAATTTGCCCTAAAAATCATTACTCACAATTAACTCCTCGCAAGTCCTTGGAATTTACATTCAATTTAATCATTAACACCTCAAAAAACAAGAGGAAAATTTTTTTTTCTGCCTTGACAAAAATGTACTCAAGTTTTCTCTTCTCTGTCTGTTTCTTCTATTTATAATTCTCGCTCAAATTCCAATGCAGTTACATGAATAATACTTTTAGCAATGGAAGTGCGTAGGTTCAATTAGTCAACTTCACTTCAATTTAACTTAAAGATAATGCGATTTGGCCTTTTTAAATCTTACGCGGGCCCTATCGTAACTAATATTCCATATTAGTGTTGTAGCTTCCACTTTAAGCGCAAAATCGTCACATCTTGGCGTGCATACACATTTTTTTTTGTAAAGTCCTCCTTGCCATTTCAATGCTAATCGTATGCGAGGTTTTCCTTTATGCAGTATGATTACGTACTTTGAAGTGGGGAGATTCTTTGATGCTTACTAAATTATCACTGATGATGAAAGCTCACCATTCTGAAACGCATGAAAAAGAATTTTAATTAAAGATATTCAAAATTACGTAGGCTCTTCTTTTTATTTTGAAAATTAGGTTTCCAAGCAACTGACCTATTACTACTATGTTCGATAAATGTTTTCTTTATTGTTCACATTCCTTTGGGGGAATACGCAATGTGGACAGGCCTGAAATAATATTGCGAAAGAATTGAAACGAAATGAGACTCGCCTATCGCTTCCACGGTTTAGAAATTCCGAATAAAAATCCAAAATGTACCGACGCAAAATCGTTACAGTTGTGCACGATAGAATAAAGTTTGATTTGATTGTTTGATCTCGAACTGGTTCTATGATGACTTTGGCTTTCTGAACGTTGTTGGGTAGCAAATGGATTTATTCGTATATCATAGGGTATTATCAGTTTTTTCTGCACCTTCTTGAGAAATATCTGTAGGTGCTTCGTTTTGAAATACTCTCGGGTATTAGTTGGTGTTTTAATGAGATCCTTCATTATCGAACTGTAATATCATAGAATTACGAGTTTATCAACTCTTACAAAATTATAACAGGATTGAGTTTTTGGCGCTGTGAAGGTGTATTGAAAGACGACCCCTCGGATGGCATCGTGCAGGCACCTTTGTACCAGAACTGAGAGTACGGCAGGTAAAAGCGCCTCTTCGCTTCTGAACTCCTGCAATGAGCAGTGATAATATTTGAATTTAATTTAAATGGCAGTCAATCAAATCTACATTTCATTCACTTCATACTTATTTTTAATTATACTCAGAAACGGTAGAGTAGAAAACTGGAGTTTACAACTTCCATTAGTTTCAAGGTACTGTATCTTCAGACCATCAACATACATACGAACATAATACCATAATAATGCACGTACAAATGCTGAAGTGAGCCAGCTCATTGAGGCTCTCTCAGTATGAAGGAGAAAGCTGAGTCACTAGTCACCGTCTGGCGGACGTGACGAAATATCCGGATTTCTCCACACGTTTAGCACACCACATCACCCTGGAAATGTACAAGCTTCGTTTATTTCATAAGGTTTTGGCTTCGCGAATGATTCGACTAGGAATGCAAGTATCAAATGATGTTTACTCGCCTTCTAGGGGGGAACAGTCAATTTGTTTCTTTGCGTCGGTGAAATTCCGTTTCATTATCAACTGAAATTAAATTCGGCGTACCATAGCATCAAAGGCTTTTCTATAAATGTTAGTGCTCGACTGCAAATCGAGTGAGCAATTTTCGTTTATCAGAAAATTGCTTCTTTTTTCCTACTGGAAACGTGTAGAAAAATATGAGAGCACAAAAACGTCAGCCTTCAACTGCAAACTTCCTAACGCAATACCTGAATAATTATTTCAACTTCTAAAATCCTGAATGTTTCATCAGAGTTCTGTTTACATTTTAGCATAACTGCAACATGCTTTTCCGGTAGTTTAATTTTAGGATACGTTCCTTATGAAACAAAAATTGCTAAAATTATCAAAATTATTACGAATATTATGTTCCCAGTTTCCTTGACGAATCCATCGTACATAGTAGTATAAGGGAAATTACGAACCACAATTCGAGGGCGAACTTGAACACAGTTACCGTAAAATTGATCATTACTAAATTGAACATTACGATTATGACAATCGCTTGAAAATTAATCAAAGTGCTCAAATTAATCAAAGGTAATTTTCTTGGTGTGCGAGAACGGAATCCCTCGTCCCGAAGAACTACTCGTGATTCCTTTTTTCGTACATTTGTCCCAGCCGCTTCCAAGTTATTTTGAAGTTCAGATCAAGCCACTCAAGGATTCATATTTACTTTACGAACTACATATATGTTTAGCCGCACGGTTTGAAATTGCAGATCGATGTAATGAATGCGGAAGGCCTGCAGTGGACTGATACGACCTGAACCGGCGAATTGGCTCACCAATGAATGAGATTGTATTTTTAGCATAGATTGATTTTCTATAGCCCGAATCACTTAATGTAACTGATTCATTACTTGTCTGGTCTTTTCAGGTAATTCTTTAGATTTCGACTGTATTAAATTTAGAGTTTTGGACAACGGTTTTCTTCTCATGCAGCTCTAAGACTTTGACTGAGGTCGGCTTTTGGACTTGGACAAGGTAGGTTATTTCCTGGAAAGTTCTGCAGCATTCCTGCCTCGTAAACTACTCTGGATTGTTCGAGAACTGTTTATTACAGTTTGGTAAATAAACTTTTGACCACACATCGGATATTTATTGTACCCACTGTACGTATGGCACTTGAATATATCCACAATTAAGCATTGATACTTTCATTTACAGCTGCGTAAGATGTCTACAAAACATTACAGCTGCATATATTTTCTGGAACAGCGATCAGGACCTAAAAACGAAAGCTATTACTTCACTCATCTCTACTGGGACGACAAGCCCGTCCTACTAATTATATCGAATATGCTGAAGGATGATTATCACCTTTCCTTAGTAAGTTATTTATTTCAACTGTTTAGTTTTCTCGAAATTAGCGTGAGTTAGACAACTTGAAATGATGCTTAAAAGTAATTATTTTGGTGGAAGCCCTTCAATTTTAATAGTTCTATTAAATACCTTCGTTATATGACAAGTGAGTACAACGGTTTGCGTTGGTGTAAATTGCGCGTCTTCAAGGGTCAAGAGATGGTGACGGAACATGCACCGTGCACTAACAGTCCGTGCAGTTTAAGAATTTGAAATTGTTCGTTTAAATAGACGTAAGCCCAGTGAGTTGCTCCAAAGGAGACGTAGCTGCACTGATTATTACCGCAGTCCGAGATACAGAGCAAGAAACTACTGCAAAAATCGTGTTAGTATACAAATGCGGCCAAAATGATTGGATAATTGAGCCCGGTTCATTATTTCATTTTCAGAGAAATTATTCTTCCGTATGTGAAGGGATATGCGGTTTGATACTTCCGTGGTACGTAGAGAATTAAAAGGTACGAACTGACTGTCCATTATAAATTTTAATCGTCGAATCGGTCCATTACCATTATCATCAAATTTGTCTCGAATTGTAAGAACAAGATGCTTCTACCGCACAGGCTGGTACCATTTTGAGTACATGGGGATGGATATTTTTCAGCAAAAATGTCTGTGCACTTGTTTCTTTGGATGGTAGTCAACTCCATACATGAAGTGTGTTTGTATGCTTCACATGGGTAATGACAACAGGCTTCGAAACACCTAAAGACCACCCTTTTTTTCTTCGAAGAAGACATTTTCTTGTTTCTCCAATTGTGTGAAAGTGAGCCTCATCAGAAAACATTGATTTATTCCATTCTTCAGCAGGCAATTTTCTAGATTTGTTACGGAAAAACAGTCTATCCCGATTATTCATTTTGAACAGAAAAGGTCTCTTCGCAGCTCTCCTGGACTTGAGCCCCATTCCAAAAAGTCTTCTCTTCACTGTGCGAGATGATGCGATCATTCCAGCTTTTCCATTTCGTCGGCAAGCTGAGGACTTGTGGTCGTGTGATTCTTCGGTTGAGATCGAACCAAAATCCTATCTTGGCGTTCAGTGAATTCTTTTGGATATCCTGATAACTTTTTTACACTTAAATTTCTTATCTGTTTTACTTGCTTTAAAACACTATAAACAGTGCATCTTGACGCTAATTTTATTCTCACTATCTCTTTGCATGTTAAACCCTTGTTTAGGAGAGCAAAAAGATCAGAATCCTGAAATTTAGGCAGTGAACGTGTCTGAAATATGAAGAATGAGAGAATTATTTAAAGTCGGATTGATTTTACCCATGAAGGTAAATATAAGTAAAAAATCATAATAACCGTCTAATTCTTGATGGCATGGTAAACAGCGCAAAATTTCAAATTGACGCAATACTACTGCTTGATTCTTGTAAAGAAACGGTCAAAATCAATAAAACAATCATTGCACACGCTATGCTTCCTCTGGAAATCCGTCATGTCATGTTTCATTGTTTCTATTTCTTGTATTTCCTCGAATTTGATTCAAGTAATTCTTGCTCTCATAGTAAAGTTGTAGTAGTTGCAGTATAGCAGCGCTTCAGCGACCAGGAATGTGTCGCACCGAATGAGAAGCAACAATATTAATATGGACTGTATAGAGTGGGGAATCTAAGCACAAGGTGTTTTTCTACTCAGAATCCCATGGGCAAAAAAAAGCAAGCCAAGAATGAAGAGAAAGAAAAGACGAAGACGAGATAGAAAAAAGGGTGTGAAAATTGAACGAAGTAAAGCGGGCACGAAAGATAGAAATCTTTATGGCTTATCTATGTCTAAGGTAACCTAATAGTGAGCATGAGGATCCCAGTCCCAATAGCATACGATAGACGAATCTAACCCTAGCCTATGCACATTCAGCGGTTAGCTAATGAACTTGGCAAATCGGTATTATTGGGTAGTTAAAAAAATATACAGAGAATCTTCCTGCGGGAACATACCATCAACAGAGGGACGCGTTTAGCCTCTAATACGGGCCAGTTTATTAGGAAGTCCAATGCAGATATTTTTCATGACATTTTCATGAGGTGCTTGTTTACATTATTATCTCGTATCACGGCGTGCACGTTCTACTGGAGGTATTTTTAATGACCCTCCTAAACAGAGGATGTGATTCGAGATTTGTAATGGATTCGACCACTGTATAAATATATTGCTTCAAATATTCTTTCTCTATTTATATCAAAGAATGAGACAATTATAATCTGATTTTTTGTCAATTTAGACAAATCGACAATACAGTTTGACAATACTGACGTTCAAGATAGCAGTTCTTTGATTTGGTTCGAGTGAGTGCGTGATAGAAGACTGTATGTGCGTATAAAAAGTTCGGTCGACTGAAAGTTGTTGGAAAAAATGTTTTCAATGATGTTAACGAATATTCAGGCTCAAGAATATAGCTGCACTCAACAGCAGGTGCGAGCCAGAATTAGCCTGTTTATTATTTGTTGTATTGGCGCCGGGCCACCTTTTCCACTAGCACCATTCGCTCCATAAACATGGCAGTATTAAGGAGAGGGTTCACCGTCCGCTAAATTTTCAACGGTGAATAACTCCTATTATTGTTTATGTCGGACGTTAAATCTGCATAATCCTTGGAACGTAATTTGATAAACGGAAAGTAAAGAATTTTTCAATTTCAATTCAGTATAACCATGCATCCGTACAGAGACGACGACTCGGCGTCAATAGCGACCTAAACGTAGACTCAACTAACTCTTCAACTCCCATTCTGCAGCTGAGGACTTGTGCTCAGCTGGATGGTGGTTGCATTAAGGCAACCAGCGTAATTATTTCGTCCGCTGCTCTCGGTAAAGCTCTTTAAATTTTAATGAAATTTCACACTACATGTTGATACTCTTCCTGAGTTTCTGTTTGCTGCAACACATGGCTCAGATTATTCTGGCAGCCTAGGACATGTTAGTCTTAACGCTCGTACTACATAGTGACGAGCGCTGCACACCGCTAGCTCAGATAGCGCAACACTCGTGAGAGTCGTGGAGTACCGCCCCTGCTGGGTGTGGTGCATCGCAGGGACGTGCCGCTGACTACATACACTATATCGCAAATTCCACTTGTGTCTTGTAGATGGTTTTCAATTTTTGTCCTTCCACATAACGAAAAAAATGTACTATTTTATTACTTGAACTTTGCCTCTGTAGTTATGTCGAGGAATTTTTAAATTTAAGTTTCTTCAATAAAATGTCAGTAATGCATATAATACAAATATTATATGAAAGCAAATTTTAGCGGAATATTGTTTTTTTCTGATATTTTGATATATAACGAGTTAGGAAATAACACTGAATTGCCAAGAACAATCTCCATGTCACATGGTACAATGAGTAACAATTTAAAACGCATCACAGTGTAATGAACTTCATTTCAACCTAGGAGTATTAGCCTGAAGTAGACACGTTTCCTGCCACGAAGTTATTTTTCTAGAGGTGGAGTGACCCATCGATGGATCGCATCGCTGGAAACGTGTTGATGCAATTTTCCTGCACCGAATTCTACTTAATAGGCATTGATTATTCACATGTCTATATAAATGTAACGGGTAGATAGTGGAACCAGGTTTACGTGAAATACAGAAACATTTCAGGCTCAACAGGAAATAACTTATACACTTTGTAGTTAGGTTGGGTTCGTTTAGGTTACGTTACGTTGGGTTAGACAAAGCGAATAATGTTATACGAGACAACAAATTTCAGTCTTTTCATGAAATGACTGACTTTTTGGTCATTTCGTGTAATACCTGCATGTATGCTTAGCCATTTCATGAAATGACTGGCTTCACTTTTAAATTGTCGTTATTTCATTCTGTATAATTCTTAACCAGCTCAACTATCTTTCTCCC